>CM032165.1:6247089-6375559 GCA_018901935.1 Pugionium cornutum | reverse complement strand
ATTCAGCTTATGGGACGACAAGCTCCTAGAGGAAGATCAGCTAAGGATAATGGGCCAGAAGGGCAAAGTAGAGTCCAAAGGTTTCTCAACAACACAAGGAACATCAGAGACTTGGGCTTTAGTGGCAAGAGAGGTCAAGGCCCAAAGATTTTTAACCCTACTCCAAGTCGAAGACTAGGAGCAAGGCGCGTGCATGCCACAAGGACGGCCACCTTCCATTTCTTGGCCGTGAGGTAAGTTAAGGTAAGTTTCAATTCGAATATATGCCTCTTTCTGTTTTGCAGGGTAGGATCTAGATGCTTTTCATTTTTGAGTCAAGAACATTTTAGGAATAGGTCCTTTTTCGGTTATACACTTTTGTATCTTTTCCTTTTGTGCACTTTTGTAAACTTTCCTTTTCTTTATTTGAGTCGACCTTAGAAGGTCAAGCTGTCGAGCATATTAATAAGGCTCCTTCCAGCATTGTAGTTCGACAACCTTTTTGATATTAATAAAGTAGAACTTTTTCCAACAAGTTTTCTCTCTAAGAATCTTGTGCGCTTAGAACCTAGTTGAGACCAGCCCTCCTAGCTCTAAGTTTGTGATTTATCACGAGGTTCATCACCCTCGTGTGGTTCACTTCACCCTTCCATCAACCAACCAGAAAACCCCCATCCAGAAGCCTAAGGTTGAGTTTCACCTAATCTTCTACAAACAGCCCACGCCAGATCATCCTTGAATCGAGGCTTGTATCATTTTGGTATCAGAGCTTAAAGCTCCTAAACCAGGTTGTTTCTATCCTTTGCTTGTTTTGTTTTTAGTTCTTGCATTAGTTTAAGTCGCATTCAAGAAAAATCAAAAAATAACATCAAACTCCAAACCGAGTGCATCTAGCCTTCTACGTGTATCACTAGGGTTTAGATTCACTTTTGCATTGCCATTCACGTTTTCCTTTTGTTTAAATCATATTTCCTTTATTTTTAAGTCTAATTAAAAAGAAAAGAAAAAGAAAATAGAAAAAATACTAAAAGAATTCGAATTGGACAGCTAGCACAAGTTGTCTAGGAAGTTTCCTTTTTTTCGAATTTCCTTTCTTTAGATTTTTTCCTTTTGCATTTTTTTCAAACCACACATAAAAAGAAAACTCTCCTAATAATTTAGGAGCACCCTAATTGTCTTCTTTCTTTGTAGCACACATGGGAGAAGAGACTAGAGACGCAGCTGAAGCCATGATGGCCATGTTCACCACACTCCAAACACAACTCGCATCCATAGGCGAGAGGTTGGAGCGCGTGGAAAGACCGGTGAGATTCCAGGCCATAAGGCACGTGAGAGCTGACCAAGACCGTCCTGAGGGTCCTGAGCACCTTAGGACACGGCACGAACAGGAGGAACCTCAGCCAGATGGAGATGAGGACACACAACCTCATAACTATCACCATAGGCCGGGAGGACCTCCATGGCAACCAGGGGCAGAAGATGATGGCTTTGAGCCATATGGTGTTCACCAGAGACCAAGAATGCCTCCTAGACATCATGAGGATGGAGAGGAACACGCCTATAACCGGGTAACCCATTCTGATGTTAAGCTAACTCCTCCTAGTTTTGCAGGAAAAGTAGACCCCGAGGCTTACCTAGATTGGGAAAGAAGAATGGATCATATCTTTGATCACTACAACCAACCAGGACCTAGGAGAGTCTCAATGGCAGTAGCACAACTCACAGACAATGCCCTCATCTGGTGGGATCGTGAGGTATCTGACAGAAGGAGGAAGAGAATGAGACCCGTAGACTCATGGGTCGACATGAAAGACCTCATGCAACAAAGGTTTGTTCCACCTTACTTTCATAGAGACTTAAACAACGTTTTTGTATTTCTTAAGCAGGGTACCAGATCAGTAGAGGAGTACTATGAAGAGTTCGAGAGGTTAAGGAACAGATTGGAGCTCAATGATGATGAAGAAGCATTGATGGCACAATTCTTGGATGGACTCCAAGAAAGGATCAGCTGCAAGGTGGAAAGGCAAATCTACAACGACTTGAAGGACTTGTTCCACCTATCTGTGCAAGCTGAACAGCACATCAAACGTAAGAGCCAAGACATCCGCAGCAAGCCTAAGACACCTTGGGCACCAAGCAACATGCCTAAGACAGTGGACAAAGGCAAAAGCGTAGAGATCGAGCCAAGGTTCAAGAGCAAGCCTCCTGAACCCACCCGTGACCAGAGAGAGCCTGGTAAGTCTTCTAACCCTCAAAGATCACGTGACATAACTTGTTTCAAGTGCAGGAGACGTGGACACATCTCAAGGGAGTGCCCAAACAACCGAATCATGCTGATTACGGAGGCAGGAGAATATGAGTCCCAAGATGAAGAGGAATATGAACCAGAAGGAGAATATGGTGACATTGAGTACCCTGATGTGGGGGAAGTGCTGGTCACTAGGCATATCCTCAGTGCAATGGTGGATCCTTCAGAGACCATCCAAAGGGAGAACATCTTCCACAGCCGTTGCACCATCAAGGGCAAGGTATGTAACCTCATCATAGATGGTGGTTCTTGCACTAACGCTAGTGCATATGGTTGATAAGCTAGGTCTAGAGAAGACAAGGCATCCTCGACCATATAGACTGAGATGGCTCGATGACAAAGTGGAGCTCAAGATCCATGAGCAAGTCACTGTGCCATTCAGTGTGGGCAAGTACCAAGACCAAGTCGTGTGCGACGTGGTGCCCATGCAAGCTGGCCATCTTCTGCTAGGAAGGCCATGACAGTTTGACAAGGAGACCAGGCATGATGGCCGAACCAATCTCTACACTTTCGTGCATGACAAGAGAAAGGTCAGCCTAGCTCCTCTCACACCTGCCTAGGTACATGAGCTTCAACAGCAAATGAGTAAGGAAAAGAAGCTCATTAAATCTAATTTTCTTATTCAACCAAGTCATGTCCGGAGAGCTTTAGCCTCGAAGGATTTAATGCTACTAATGGTTTTCAAGAAGTGTTGAATGTAGAGAAAGAACAGGTAGAGCTATCTCCTGAAGTAGCAGCTCTCCTCAACAAGTTCCAGGATGTGTTCCCAGAAGAGATACCAGCAGGCCTGCCTCCTATACGTGGCATAGAGCACCAGATCGACCTTGTGCCCGGAGCAGCCCTGCCCAACCGGCCAGCCTACCGGATGAGTCCAGAGGAGTCTAAGGAGCTTGAGAAGCAAGTCAAGGAGCTCCTGGAGAAAGGCTATGTTCGAGAGAGCCTCAGTCCATGTGCTGTACCAGTGCTACTAGTGCCCAAGAAGGATGGGACTTGGCGCATGTGCGTGGACTGCCGAGCAATCAACAACATCACAGTATAGGCATCCAATACCACGACTGGATGACATGCTAGATGAGCTGAGTGGAGCCACGGTCTTCTCCAAGATAGACCTCAAAGTGGGTACCACCAGGTCAGGATGAAGGAAGGTGATGAATGGAAGACTGCTTTCAAGACAAAGCAAGGGCTCTACGAGTGGACAGTCATGCCATTCGGCTTGACTAATGCCCCCAAGCACCTTCATGCGCCTTATGAACCAAGTTCTTAGGGCGTACATCAGTAAGTTCGTAGTAGTTTACTTTGATGACATTTTGGTTTATAGTAAGTGCCTACGGGAACACCTCACACATCTTGAGATGGTACTTAAAACCCTTCGACGGGAAGAGCTTTATGCCAATCTCAAGAAGTGCACCTTTTGTACTGATAAGCTTGTCTTTTTAGGTTTTGTTGTGAGTTCACAGGGCCTACAGGTTGATGAAGAGAATATTCGAGCCATACAAGAATGGCCAACACCAGGAAACATCAGCCAAGTAAGGAGCTTCCACGGACTGGCCAGCTTCTATAGGAGATTCGTGCCCAACTTCAGCAGTATTGCCTCACCACTGACGGCAGTAGTGAAGAAGAACATGGGATTCAGCTGGGAGAAGCTCAGGAGAAGGCATTCCAGGCCTTGAAGGACAGCCTTACACACGCACCAGTGTTAGTCCTTCCCGACTTCAACAAGACGTTTGAAGTAGAGTGTGATGCCTCTGGAATAGGCATAGGGGCAGTGCTAACCCAAGGAGGGAGACCAGTGGCATACTTCAGTGAGAAGCTAGGTGGTGCCTCACTGAACTACCCAACTTATGACAAGGAGCTCTATGCCCTTGTCCGAGCATTGGAGACTTGGCAGCATTACTTGCTGTCCAAGGAGTTTGTGATCCACACTGATCACGAGACTCTCAAACACCTCAGAGGGCAAACCAATCTCAAGAGGAGACATGCCAGGTGGATGGAGTTCATAGAGACCTTCCCGTACATCATCAAGTACAAGAAGGGCAAAGACAATGTGGTAGCCGATGCACTATCAAGGAGGTTTGCCTTGATATCAACCATGGAAAAAGGTCCTAGGATTCGAGCACATCAAGGATACAAGGATGATCCTGACTTGCTGAGAGCTACAAGGAGTGTAGCACAGAGTCATGGCAAATTCTACATCCATGAGGATTCTTGTTCGAGAAAGAAGGCTGTGCATACCACAAGGATCACTAAGGAGCTTATCATCCGAGAAGCTCATGGAGGAGGACTCATGGGCCACTTTGGTGTCGAGAAGACTCTAGCAGTGGTCAAGGAGCACTTCTACTGGCCACACATCAAGAGGACAGTAGAAGCTCATTGTGCAAGATGCATCACTTGCAAGAAGGCAAAGTCCAGAGTGCAACCTCACGGGTTGTATCTCCCACTGCCCATACCCACACATCCATGGGTGGACATCTCAATGGACTTTGTTCTAGGTCTGCCCAAGATCAACCACAAAGATGCAATCTTTGTAGTGGTGGACAGATTCTCCAAGATGGCACACTTCATCCCATGTGCCAATGTCAATGATGCCACAAACAGCTGAGCTGTTCTTCAGGAGATGTACGGCTTCATGGAGTGCCAAGGACCATCGTATCAGATAGGGACACCAAGTTCCTCAGCCATTTCTGGAGGACCCTTTGGAGAAAGCTAGGCACGAAGCTACTCTTCTCAACCACTTGCCATCCTCAAACCGATGGCCAAACTGAAATCAACAGGACACTATCAACTCTTCTCAGAACTACACTAGGGAAGAACCTAAAGACTTGGGTGGAGTGCCTGCCATTCATGAGTTCGCTACAACCGAGCCGTGCACTCAACAGCAAGAAGACACCATTTGAAGTGGTATACGGCTTCTCACCCCATTGGAGCAAACGCCACTGCCACCATATGAGATGACCCACCTCAACGGAGCATCCAAAGCAGAGTTCATAAGGAGGTTACACCAGAAGGTAGCAGAGAACCTTGAGAAGAGGACCGGACAGTACGTGACTCATGCCAACAAGGGAAGAAGGGAGGTGATCTTTCAACCAGGCGATTGGGTGTGGCTACACCTACGGCAGGAGAGGTTCCCAAACCTAAGGAGTTCCAAGCTAGCACCAAGAGGAGATGGACCATTCAGAGTGCTCGAGAGGATCAACAACAACGCCTACCGGATCGAGCTTCCAGGTGAGTTTAATGTGTCCAATACGTTTAATGTTACTGACTTGGCCCCTTTCCATGCAGATGAACCAGTTTTGAGGACAAAACCTACTGAAGAGGGAGGGAATGATTGGGACATCAGGTCGTACATCCAGCCAGGAGACCAGACTGGCCGACCAGGAAGCTTGCCCGAGACAGCAGGACCATCTTGCGCGCCTGCCAGACCAGACAGTGCCGCCGGACCCTCGACCTATAGGACCAGGCCGGTCAACATTGCCGGCGGAGAGGCCCAAGCTTCCGGCACAATTGGTGGGGACGTGAATGACACCGCCGGTCTCTCTGATGACACCGCCGACTCCGGGATCAACTTGGCCGGTCTTGAAGTCATTCCGGCCAGTACCGCGCACAATCCAGCCGGTATAGCCAATCCAGCCGAGTACACGCGCATTTCCACTTCTACACAAGAGGACTCGGACCAAATGAGCTACCAGCTCCAGGACATGCACTTAGAGGAAGTATCTACACCAGTGGTACCTCCAGGAGCAATGACAAGAAGCAGATCAAGAGCACTCTTCCACAAATTCAGCTTATGGGTCGACAAGCTCCTAGAGGAAGAGCAGCTAAGGACAATGGGCCAGAAGAGCAAATTAGAGTCCAAAGGCTTCTCAACAACACAAGGAACATCAGAGACTTGGGCTTTAGTGGCAAGAGAGGTCAGGGCCCAAAGATATTTAACCCTACTCCAAGTCGAAGACTAGGAGCAAGGCGCGTGCATGCCACAAGGACGGCCACCTTCCATTTCTTGGCCGTGAGGTGAGTTAAGGTAAGTTTACATTCGAATATTTGCCTCTTTCTGTTTTGCAGGGTAGGATCTAGTTGCTTTACATTTTTGAGTCAAGAACATTTTAGGAATAGGTCCTTTTTCGGTTATACACTTTTGTATCTTTTCCTTTTGTGCACTTTTGTAAACTTTCCTTTTCTTTATTTGAGTCGACCCTAGAAGGTCAAGCTGTCGAGCATATTAATAAGGCTCCTTCCAGCATTGTAGTTCGACAACCTTTTGGATATTAATAAAGTAGAACTTTTTCCTACAAGCTTTCTCTCAAAAGAGACTTGTGCGCTTAGAACCTAGTTGAGACCAGCCCTCCTAGCTCTAAGTTTGTGATTTATCACGAGGTTCATCACCCCTCGTGTGGTTCACTTCACCCTTCCATCGTTTACCAACCAGAAAACCCTTATGCAGAAGCCTAAGGTTGAGTTTCTCACCTAATCTTCTACAAACAGCCCACGCGCATCCAAGCCTTGAATCGAGGCTTGTATCATGCTGTCTCGGGCAAGCTTCCTGGTCGGCCAGTCTGGTCTCCTGCCAGGATGTACGACCTGATGTCCTCATCAACATGTCCATGTACTTTTTTCTAGGTATGGCCAAGATCAACCACAAAGATGCCATCTTTGTAGTGGTGGACCGATTCTCCAAGATGGAACATTTCATCCCATGTGCCAATGTTAATGATGCCACGCAAACAGCCGAGCTGTTCTTCAGGGAGATAGTACGGCTTCATGGAGTGCCAAGGACCATTGTGTCAGACAGAGACACCAAATTTCTCATCCACTTCTAGAGGACCCTCTGGAGGAAGTTAGGCACGAAGCTGCTCTTCTCTAACACTGCCATCCTCAAACCGATGGCCAAACTGACGTAGTCAACCGGACATTGTCGACTCCTCTCAGGACCACACTAGAGAAGAACCTCAAGACATGGGTGGAGTTCCTGCCATTCATAGAGCTTGCATACAACCGAGCAGTGCATTCAGCCACAAAGAAGACCCCTTTTGAAGTGGTTTACAGTTTCAACCCTCAAACGCCCTTTGAGCAAACACCACTGCCACCAGCAGAAATGACCAACCTCAATGGAGCATCCAAAGCAGAATTCATCAAGAAGATACACCAGAAGGTAGCAGAGTACCTGGAGAAGAGGACCGGGCAGTACGTGACTCACGCCAACAAGAGGAGAAGAGAGATGATTTTTCAACCACACGATTGGGTGTGGCTACACCTACGGCAAGAGAGGTTCCCCAACCTAAGGAGTTCCAAGCTGGCCCCAAGAGGAGATGGACCATTCAGAGTGCTGGAGAGGATCAACAACAACTCATACCGGATTGAGCTTCCAGGTGAGTTTAATGTGTCTAGCACATTCAATGTAACTGATTTACCTCCTTTCCTTGCAGATGAGCCAGTTTTGAAGTCAAAACCTACTGAAGGGGGAGGGGATGATGGGGGAATCAGATCGTCTGGCCGGCCAGAAGACCAGAATGGCCGGCTAGAATGCTTGCCCGAGACAGCCGGGCCATTTGGCACGTCTGCCGGCCCAAGCGGTACCGCCGGCGCTATGATCAGCCGGGCCGAGCCAGCCAACTTATCCGGCAAAGAGGCCCAAACCTCCAACCCAACTGGCGGCGACGTGAACAACACTGCCGGCCCAACTAGTGACGCCGCCGGCTCAGAAATCAATCTGGGCGGCTCCGATGACAACTCGGCCAGCTCCTCGCACAGTCCAGCTGATTCAACCGATTGAACCACCATTTCCACATATACACAAGGAGACTCGGATCAGCTAAGCTACCAGCTTCAAGGCATGAACCTGGATGAAGTCTCTACACCAGTGGTGCCACTAGGAGCCATGACAAGGAGCAGAACAAGGGCACTCTTCCACAAGTTCAGTTTGTGGGTAGACAAGCTCCTAGAAGATCATCGACAAGGAGCATTGGGCCAAGAGTACAAGGAAGAGTCCAAAGGCTTCTAAACATTGCAAAGGACTCCAGAGACTTGGGCTTTCGTGGCAAAAGAGGTTAGGGCCCAACAAATCATAACCCTACTCCAAGTCGAAGACTAGGAGCTAGGCGCATGCATGCCACAAGGTCGGCCACCTTCCATTTCTTGGCCAAAAGATAAGAATGGTAAGTTTTCAATTATATACTTGCCTTTTTCTGTTTTGCAGGGTAGGAATTAGAAGTTTCACATTTTTGAGTCAAGAACAATTTAGGTAGTTGTCCTTTTTCGATTATTTCCTTTTTGTAATTTTCCTTGTGCATTTTTGTAACTTTTCTATTTTTCTAATTTGGGTCGACCGTAGAAGGTCAAGCTGCCGAGAATATTAATAAGGCTCCTTCACCATTGTAGTTCGACAACTTTTGATATTAATAAAGATAGAACTTTTTTTCTAAGAGTTTTTCTCCTAAAGCTCTTGCGCTTAGAACCCTAGTCGAGACCAGCCCTCCTAACTTCTAAGTTGTGATTTATCACAAGGTTCATCACCCCTTGTGTGGTTCACTTCACCTCTCTATCCAATACCCACCAGAAAACCCCCATCCAGAAGCCTAAGGCCGAGTTTCTCGCATAATCTTCCCCAACCAGTCCACGCGTGCTACAGCCTTGATTCAAGGCTTGTATCAGCATGTCCGCACAAAATCATCTTTAAATTTTGATTTTGAGTTCAGAATGACACGAATCCAACGCCCTTGTTAAGCTAGCTCAACTTTATATATTGTGACAAATTTTAAGACCAAATTAGCTACGAGAAAGCCTCCACGTAATCCAATCTATCCCAAACAATGTGATGCCATGCATTATGCTTCATTTGTAAACCTTTGCTGAATGAGCACCAGTCATCAATTTATAATGATCAATTTAACGGGCTGATCAACTTGACATATCCGCACAAAATCGTATTTAACTTTGGATTCAGAGTTCCGAATGAGACGTCTCCAATCCCACTTTAAGATTGCCTAATATTTTATATAGTGACAAAATTTAACACCAAAATATCTACGACAAATCCTACAAGTAATCCAATCTCTCCCAAACTTCGTGATGCAGTGCATTATGTTTTATTTGTAAACCTTTGCTCAAAGAGCACCAATGGTCAGTTTAGAATGATCATTTTAACTAATTGAACAACTTGCATTGTCCGTACTAAATCGTCTTTATTTTTGGATTAGAGCTCAAAATGACATGAATCACATGCCCACGTTAAGCTAGCGCAGTTTTCCATATTGTGAAGAAATTGTAGACTAAAAGAGCTAGAAAAAGCCTCAAAGTAATGCAATCTATCATAAACTACGTGATGCCATGTATTACGCTTCATTTATATACCTTTACTCAAGGAGCACCACTTATCAGTTTAGAATGATCATCTTAAGGGGTCGATGAACTTGACATGTCCGCACAAAATCGTCTTTAACTTTTGGATTTAGAGTTCAGAATAATACGAATCCAACACCCACATTAAGCTAGCTCAATTTTCTATATTGTGATCAAATTTAAAACCAAAATGGCTACGATAAAGCCTCCAAGTAATCCAATCTATCCCAAAATGCGTGTTGCACTGGATTATGCTTCATTTGTAACCCTTTGCTTAGTGAGCACCAATGATCAGTTCAGAATAATCATTTTAACTAATTGATCAACTTGTAATGTCTGCACTAAATCGTCTTTAACATTCGATTTAGAGCTCAAAATGACATGAATCAAACGCCCACATTAGCCTAGCTCAATTTTCTATATTGCGAAGACATTTGAGACTGAAAGAACTAGAAAAAGCTTCAAAGTAATCCAACCTATCCTAAACTACGTGATGTCATGCATTATGCTTCATTTATAAGTTTTTACTCAAGAAGCACCACTGATCACTTTAGAATGATCATTTTAACTAGCCGATCAACTTTGCTTAATAAGACACAATGATCAGTTGAGAACGATCAATTTAACTGGCCGATCAAATTGACATGTCCGAACTAAATCGTCTTTAACTTTTGATTAAAAGTTAAGAATGACACGAATCCAATGCCGAAGTAAAGCTAGCTCAATGTTCTATATTCTAACAAAATTTAAGACTGAAATTGCTACGAAAAAGCCTCTAAGTAATCCAATTTATCTCAAACTACGTGATGCCATGCATTATGCTTCATTTTTAAATCTTAACTTAGTGAGCACCCATGATCAGTTTACAATGATCATTTTAACTAGCTTATCAACTTGACACGTCCACTCTAAATCGTATTTAACTTTTGATTTATAGCTCAAATTGACATGAATCCAACACCCACGTTAAGCTAGCTCAATTTTCCATATGGTGACAATATTTGAGACAGAAAGAGCTAGAAAAAGCCTCGAAGTAATCCAATCTATCCTAAACTGCGTGATGCCATGCATTATAATGCATTTATAAGCCTTTACTCAAGGAGCCCTTGTGATCAGTTTAGAATGATCATTTTAACTGAACGATCAACTTGACATGTCCACTGTAAATCGTCTGTAACTTTTGATTTAGAGTTCAGAATGACACGAATCCAACGTCCACATTAAGCTAGCTCAATTTTCCATATTGTGACAATATTTGAACAGAAATAGCTAGACAAGGCCTCAAAGTAATCCAATCTATCCTAAACTATGTGATGCCTTGCATAATGCTTCATTCATATGCCTTTACTTAAGGAGCACTAATGATCATTTTAGAATTATCATTTTAACAGGTCAATCAACTTGAAATGTCGGCAATAAATCGTTTGTAACTATTGATTTGGAGTTCACTATGACACGAATCACACACTCACGTTAAGCTAGCTCAATTTTTTGCATAGTGAAAAAATTTAAGACAATTATAGATACGACAAAGTCTCAAAATAATTCTTTCTATCCCAAACTGCGTGATGCCATGCATTATGATTTATTTGTAATAAACCTTTGCGTGATGCCATGCATTATGATTTATTTCTATCCCAAAATAAACCTTTGCTTAATAAGTAGCAATGATTCAGTTGAGCGTTTTGATTAACTTGACATGTCTGCACTAAATCGTCTTTCACTTTTGATTAAGAGTTTAGAATGGCACGAATCCAAAGCCCAAGTAAAGCTAGCTCAATTTTCTATATTGCGATGAAACTTAAGATCGAATTGCTATGACAAACCCTCTAAGTAATCCAATCTATTCCAAACTGCGTGATGCCATGCATTATGCTTCATTTTTAAGTCTTTACTAGAAGAGCACCAATAATCACTTTATAATGATCATTTTAACTTGCCGATTGACTTGATATATGCACACTAAATAGTCTGTAACGTTCGATATAGATTTCCGAATGACATGAATCCAACGCCCATGTTAAGCTAGCTCAATTTTCTATGTTGTTTTAAATATTTTAAGACCGAAATAGCTACAAAAAAGCCTCCAAGTAATCCAATCTGTCCCGAACTACGTGATGCCATGCATTACGCTTGATTTATATGGCTTTACTCAAGGAGCACCAATGATCAGTTTAGAATGATCAATTTAACTGGTCGATCAACTTGACATGTCCGTACTAAATCGTCTTTAACTTTTGATTTAGAGAACCAAGTGACATGAATCCAACCCCCACGTTCAACTAGCTCAATTTTCCATATTGGGATCTAGACAAAGCCTCAAAGAAATCCAATCTATCTTAAATTGCGTGATGCCATGCATTATGTCTCATTTATAAGTCTATCCTGAAGGACCTCCAATGATCAGTTTAGAATGATTATTTCAAGTGGCCGACCAACTTTATATGACCGCACTAAATCGTCCATAACTTTTTATTTAGAGTGTAGAATGAGACGAATCCAACACCCACGTTAAGCAAGCTCAATTTTCTATTTCGTGAAATTTTAAACCTAAAATAACTACAACAAAGCCTCTAGGTAGTCCAAACTATCCAAAATTGCGTTATGCCATGCATTATGCTTCATTTGTAAACCTTTGCTCAATGAGCAGCAATGATAAGTTTAGGATGATCATTTTAACTAGTTGATCAACTTGACATGGCTGCACTAAATTTTTCTTTAACTTTTCATTTAGAGCTCAAATTGACATGAATCCAACACCATGATAAACTAGCTGAATTTTCCATATTGTGACAATATTTGAGACTGAAAGAGCTAGACATAGCTTCGAAGTAATCGAATCTATCCTAAACGGCGTTATGCCATGTGTTATGCTTCATTTATAAGCCTTTAACCAAGGACAACCAATGATCACTTTAGAATGATCATTTTAACTGGCCAATCAACTTGACATGTCCGCACTAAATCATCTTTAATTTTTGATTTAGAGTTCAAAATGTCAAGAATACAACATCCACGTTAAGCTAGCTCAAGTTTCTATATTGTGACACTATTTAAAACCAAAATAGCTATGACAAAGCCTCCAAGTAGTCCAATCGATCCAAAAATCCGCGATGCCATGCATTATTCTTTATTTGTAAACCTTTGCTCAATGAGCAACAGTGATCAGTTTAGAATGATTATTTAATAGACCGATCGGTTTCACATGTCCACACTAAATCGTCTTTAACTTTTGATTTAGAGTTCATAATGAAATGAATCCAACACCCACGCTAAGATGGCTCAATTTTCCATATTATGATAACATTTGAGACTGCAAGAGCTTGACAAAGCCTCAAAGTAAACCAATCTATCCTAAACTGCGTGATGCCATGCATTATGCTTCATTTATAAACCTTTACTCAAGTAGCACCAGTGATCAGTTTATAATGATCAATTTAACTGGCCGATCCACTTGACATGTCCGCACTAAATCGTCTTTACCTTTTGATTCAGAGTTCAGAATGGCACAAATCCAACGCCCATGTTAAGCTAGCTCAATTTTCCATATTGTGAAAATATTTGAGACTGAAAGAGCTAAGCAAAGCCTCTAAGCAATCCAATCTATTATAAACTCCATGAGGACATGCATATTGCTTCATTACTCATGGAGCACAAATGATCTGTTTAGAATGATAGTTTTAACTGGCCGATCAACTTGACATGTCCGCACTAAATCGTCCGTAACTTTTGATTTATAGTGCAGAAAGAGATAAATCCAATGCCCACGTTAAGATACCTCAGTTTTCTATATTTTGACAAAATTTAATATTGAGATAGCTATGACAAAGCCTCCAAGTATTCCAATCTTTCCCAAACTGCGAGATGCCATGCATTATGCTTCATTTGTAGACCTCTGCTCAATGAGCACCAATGATCAGCTTAGAACGATCAATTTAACTGGCCAATCAACTTGAAATGTCACCAGTGAATCGTCTTTACCTTTTAATTCAGAGTTCAGAATGACCCAAATCCAACTTCTATGTTAAGCTAGCTCAATTTTCTATATTGTTACAAATTTTTAGACCAATATAGCAACAACAAAGCTTCCAAGTAGTCCAATCTATCCCATGCTGCGTGATGCCATGCATATTGGTTCATTTGTAAAACGTTGCTCAATCACCAACAATGATGAGTTTAAAATTATAAATTTAAGTGGCTGATCAACTTGACATGTCCGCACTAAATCGTCTTTACCTTTTGATTCAGAGTTAGAATAACAGGAATCCAACACCCATTGATGAGGTCATCGGTACAACCCCTGGCCAACTTCCCGGCCCGGCCGGCCCAAGGAACACAAAGGCGGCCAAATACGCGCAAAAGGATACATGGGTGTATCTTCATGAATCCAAGGTTAACCAAGAAGCGGCCAGCAAAGACCAAACCTGGCCTATAATCCTGACTCAGAGAGGACATGCGGCGACATGCAGCTCACCCAAAACAAGGCCAGATCAAGTCATGCACCATACATCAAATTGGAGTTTTCGAAACTTACCATATTTGGAACTTTCCTTATATGAAAGTCTCCAAACGTTTCTTTGGCGACCAGGAGATTTGTTGGTACTTCTAGGAGATCCCTTAAGCACTTGTAGAAGCTCAAACACGCCTTGGACCAGGCGGGTCCATCTGTGCCTTCAAATGAACCGATTGGAGCCGTTTATGGCAAGTGAGATGGCCAACTGGTTTAATCACTTGCAAACCAAAACATGGCGTCCAAGAGATATTATTAAGGCCCTAAGGAAGCCCAAAATATACCTTCATGCACTAGCCACCAGAGGATCAGGCGAATCCCTTTCCTCCAAGACTTGCCATATATGGACCGAAGTGCACTTTATGTGTTCAGATTGCAATATCTCTATTCCTTGCAACTTGGGCACGTATTGAAGACTTTCCAAAGCATCCAGGATGTACCTAGACACATTACATTCACCCCAAAGCTCTCAAGATACAAGCATATACACTTTCCTTGTTGGCCAAACTGTCTATTAATGGCCAACAGCCATATATTTTAAATGTATGATTTCCTTTTCTCCTTTTTAGGTTTAGGACCATTGCTAGGAGCACTATATAAGCTAAGCACGACCTCATTGTAAAGATAGACCACCATTGAAATGAAATTTGAATACAAAGTATTTTCTTCAAAGCCTTGTCTTTGAGTCTTTTTCTTGTTCTTTAGAAATAAAGTGTGTGATTCACTTCCTTTCTATTAAAGCCACGGCCAGGTTAGTTTGAGAGATTCAAACTCCCTTGGTTCACCTTTGATCGTGTCATTCGATCAAAACCCCCTCCTTTTAGTTCCCTTGCCCGCTTAAGCCAAGAGAGATTCTCGGTCTTGCGAGTCACGGCCGTACCGCTTGTGAGATTGATATTCAATCTTACATCACCCATGTTAAGATAGCTCAATGTTCTACATTGTGAAAAAATTTAAGACCAAAATAGATACAAAAAATCCTCCAAGTAATCCAATCTATACCAAACTGTGTGATGTCATGCATATTGCTTCACTTGAAAACCTTTACTAAATGGGCACCAATGATCAGTTTAGAATGATCATTTTAACTAGTTGATAACCTTAACATGTCTGCACTAAAATCGTCCATAACTTTTGATTTAGAGTTCAGAATGACACGAATCCAATGCCCACATTAAGCTAACTCAATTTTCTATATTGTGATAAAATTTAAGACCGAAATAGCTAAGAAAAAGCTTCTAAGTAGTCCAAGCTATGCCAAACTAAGTGATGTCATGCATGATGCTTCATTTGTAAACCTTTGCTTAGTGAGCACCACTGATCAGTTTAGAATGATCATTATAACTAGCTGATCAACATGTCATGTCCGCACTAAATCGTCTTTAACTATTGACTTAGAAGAAAAATTGACATGAATCCAACACCCACGTTAAGCTGGCTCAGTTTTTCATATTGTGATAACATTTGAGCTAAAAGAACTTGACAAAGCCTCAAAGTAATCCAACTATCCTAAGCTACGTGATGCCATGCATTATGTTTCATTTAGAAGCCTTTACTCAAAGAGCACCAATCATACGTTTAGAATGCTTATTTTAGCTTATTTAACTAAATCATACATAAGTTTTGATTTAGAGTTCAAAATGACAAGAATCCAACGCCCATTACAGTTCAGAATCATCTTTAACTTGACCTATCCGCACTAAATCATCTTTAACTTCTGATTTACAGTTCAGAATGACACGAATCCAACACCTACGTTAACCTAGCTCAATTTTTTATATTGTGATAAAATTTATGACCGAAATAGCTACAAAAAAGCCTCCAAGTAATGCAATCTATCCCAAACTGCGTGATGCCATGCATTATGCTTCATTTGTAAACCTTTGCTCAATGAGCACTAGTAATCAGTTTTGAATGATCAGTTTATCTGGCCGAGCAGTTTGATATGTCCGCACTAAATTGTTTTTAACTTTTGATTCAAAGTTCAGAATGACACAAATCCAACGGCCACGTAAAGCTAGCTCAATTTTCTATATTGCGGTAAAATTTAAGACCAAAATAGCTATAAAAAGCCTCTAGGTAATCCAGTCTATCCCGAACTACATGATGCCATGAATTATAATTCATTTGTAAACTTCTGCTGAATGAGAACCAATGATCAGTCTAGAAGAATCAATTTAATTGGCCGATAAAATTGACATGTACGCACTAAACTGTATTTATCTTTTGATTTAGTGTTCCGAATGATACGAATCAAACGCTCATGTTAAGCTAGCTCAATTTTCTATATTGTGACCAAATTTACGACCAAAATAGATACGAAAAAGCCTCCAAGTAATTCAATCTACCCCAACTGCGGGATGCCATGCATTATTTTTCATTTGTAAACATTTGCTCAATGAGCACTAGTGATCAGATTGGATGATCAATTTATCTGGCCGAGCAGTTTTACATGTGCACACTAAATTGTTTTTAACTTTTGATTCAAAGTTTAGAATGACATGAATCCAATACCCACGTTAAGCTACCTCAATTTTCTATATTGCAACAAAATCTAAGACCGAAATAGCTACGACAAAGACTCTAAGTATTTCAATCTATCCCAAACTACCTGATGCCATGCATTATGTTTGATTTGTAAGCTTTTGCTCAATGAGCGCCAATGATCAGTGTAGAATGATCAATTTAATTGGCCGATAGACTTGACATGTTTCCACAAATTGTCTTAAACTTTTGATTTAGTGTTCAGAATTACACGAATCCAACGCCCACGTTAAGCTAGCTCAATTTTCTATGTTGTGACAAAATTTAAGATCAAAATAGGTACGACAAAGCCTCCAAGTAATCCAGTCGATCCCGAACTGCGTGATTCCATGCATTATGCTTAATTTGTTAACCTTTGCTTAATTACCAACAGTTTAGAATGATCTATTTAACTGTCTGATCAATTTGACATGTCCGCACTAAATCGTATTTAACTTTTGATTCGGAGTTCAGAATGACATGAATCCAATTCCCACATTAAGCTAGCTCAATTTTCTATATTGTGACAAAATTTCAGAGTGAAATAGTTACGAAAAAGCCTCCAAGTAATCCAATCTATCCTAAACAGAGTGATTCTATGCATTACACTTCATTTGTAAACCATTGCTCAATGAGCAACAGTGACCAGCTATGATGATCAATTTAACTGGCTGAGAAGTTTGACATGTCCGCACTAAATTGTTTTTAACTTTTGATTCAAAGTTCAGATGGCACGAATCCAACTCCCACGTTAAGCTAGTTCAATTTCTATATTGCGACAAAATTTAAGACTAAAAGCAACGACAAAGCTTCTAAGTAATCGAGTCTATCCCTAACAACGTGATGCCATGCATTATGTTTCATTTCTAAGCTTTTGCTCAATGAACAACAATGATCAGTGTAGAATGATTAATTTAACTGGCCGATAGACTTGACATGTTCACACTAAATTGTCTTTAACTTTTGATTTAGTGTTCAGAATGACACTAATCCAACGCCCACGTTAAGCTAGCTCAATTTTCAATATTGTGAAAAAATTTAAAACCAAAATAGCTACGACAAAGCATCCAAATAATCCAATCTATCCCAAACTGCGTGATGCCATGCATTATGCTTCATTTGTAACCCTTTGCTCAATGAACACCAGTGATCAGTTTGGAAGATCAATTTAACTGGCCGAGCAGTTTGACATGTCCACTAAATTGTTTTTAATTTTTGATTGAAAGTTCAGAATGAAATGAATCCAATGCCAACGTTAAGCTAGCTCAATTTTCTATATTGCCACAAAATTTAAGACCAAAATAGCTACAACAAAGCCTCTAAGTAATCGAATCTATCAATAACTACGTGATGCCATGCATTGTGTTTCATTTGTAAGCTTTTGCTCAATGAACACCAATGATCTGTGTAGAATGATCAATTTAACTCGCGGATAGACTTGACATGTTCGCACTAAATCATCTTTAACTTTTGATTTAGTGTTTAGAATGACACCAATCCAACGCCCACATTAAGCTAGCTCAATTTTCTATATTATGACAAAATCTAAGACCAAAAAAGCTACAACAAAGCCTCCAAGTAATCCAATTTATCCCAAACTGCGTGATGCCATGCATTATGCTTCATTTGTTAACCTTTGATTAATTAGCAATAGTGATCAGTTTCAAATGATCCATTTAACTTGCCGATCAGTTTGACATGTCCACACTAAATCGTATTTAACTTTTGATTCAGAGTTCAGAATGACACGAATCCAACGTCCACGTTAAGCTAGCTCAATTTTCTGTATTGTTACAAAATATTAGACCGAAATAGCTTGGACAAAACCTCAAAGTAAACCAATGTATTCCAAACTAAGTGATGCAATGCATTATGTTTCATTTTTAATTATTTGCTCAATGAACACCAACGATCAGTTTAGAATGATTAATTTCACTGGCCAATCAAAATGACATGTTCGCACTAAATTGTCTTTAACTTTTTATTTAATGTTCATAATGACACGTTCCAATGCCCGCGTTAATCTTGCTATATTTTCTATATTGTGACAAAATATAAGACCGAATAGCTACGACAAAGCCTCCAAGTAATGCAATATATCCCAATCTACGTCATGTCATGCATTACGCTTCATCTATAAACCTCTTCTCAATGAGCAACAGTGATAAGTTTAGAATGATCTATTTAACTTGCCGATCAGTTTGACATATCTGCACTAAATCCTCTTTAACCTTTGATTCAGAGTTGAAAATGGCACGAATCCAACGCCCACATTATGCTAGCTCCATTTTCTATATTGTGACAAAACTTAACACCAAAATAGCTACAACAAACCCTCCAAGTAACCCAATCTATCCCAACCTGCATGATGTCATGCAATATGCTGCATTTGTAAACCTTTGCTCAATCAACACCAGTGATCACTTTGGAATGATCAATTTATCTGGCCATGCCGTTTGACATGTCTGCACTAAGTTGTCTCTAACTTTTGATTTAGAATTTAGAATGACATGAATTCAACGCCCACATTAACTAGCACAATTTTCAATATTGTGACAAAATTTTGGACCAAAATAGCTATGACAAAGCCTCCAAGTAATCCAATCTATCCCTAACTACGGGATGCCATGCATTATGCTTCATTTGTAAACCTTTCTTCAATGAACACCAATGATCAGTTTAGAATGATCAATTTAATTGGCCGAACAACTTGACATATCCGCACTAAATCGTCTTTAACTTTTGATTCACAGTTCATAACGACATGAATCCAATGCCCATGTTAAGGTAGCTCAATTTTCTATATTGTGACAAAATTTAGGACAAAAGCAGTTACGACAAAGCCTCCAAGTAATCCAATATATCCCAAACTGCGTGATGCCATGCTTATGCTTCATTTTTAAACCTTTGCTCAATGAGCACCATTGACCAGTTTGGAATGATCAGTTTAACTGGCCGAGCTGTTTGACGTGTCCGCATTATAGCGTCTTTAACTTTTTATTTAGAGTTAAGAATGACACGAATCCAACGCCCACATTAAGCTAGCTCAATTTTCTATAATGTGACAAAATTTAAAATCAAAATAGCTACAACAAAGCCTCCAACTAATCCAATCTATCCCGAACAGTGTGATGTCATGCATTATGGTTCATTTGTTAACCTTTGCTTAATTAGCAACACTGATCAGTTTAAAATGATGTATATAACTGGCCAAACAGTTTGACATGTCCGCATTAAATTGTATTTAATTTTTGATTCAGAGTTCACAATGACATGAATCAAACGCCCACGTTAAACCAGCTCAATTTTCTATATTGTTACAAATATTTTGACCGAAATAGCTAGGAAAAAACCTCTAAGTAAACCAATCTATCTCAAACTAAGTGATGCAATGCATTGTGTTTCATTTTTGAATATTTACTCAATGAGCACCAATGATCAGTTTAAAATGATTAATTTCATTGTCCGATCAAAATGACATGTTCGCACTAAATCATTTTTAACTTTTTTTAATGTTCAGAATGACACGTTCCAATGCCCGTGTTAAATAAGCTAAAATTTCTATATTGTGACAAAATTTAAGATCGAAATAGCTATGACAAAACCTCCAAGTAATTCAATCTATCCCAATCTACGTCATACCATGCATTACGCTTCATCTATAAACCTTTGCTCAATGAGCAACATTGATAAGTTTAGAATGATCTATTTTACTAGCCGATCAGTTTGACATATCCGCACTAAATCCTCTTTAACTTTGATTCAGAGTTGAGAATGACACGAATCGAACGCCCACGTTAAGGTAGCTCCATTTCCTCTATTGTGAAAAAACTTAACACCGAAATAGCTACGACAAACCCTCCAAGTAATCCAATATAACCCAACCTGCATGGTGTCACGCATTATGCTTCATTTGTAAACCATTGCTCAATCAACACCAATGATCAGTGTTGAATGTTCAATTTAACTAGCCGAGCAGTTTGACATATCCGCACTAAATCGTATTTAACTTTTGATTCAGAGTTTAGAATGATACGAATTCAACGCCCACATTATTTAGCACAATTTTCTATATTGTGACAAAATTTAGGACCGAAATAGATATGACAAAATCTCCAAGTAATCCAGTCTATCCATAACTGCGTGATGCCATGCATTATGCTTCATTTGTAAACCTTTGCTCAATGAGCACCAATGATCAGTTTAGAATGATCAATTAAGTTGTCCGATCAACTTGACATGCACTAAATCGTAATTAACTTTTGATTCGCAGTTTAGAACGACACGAATCCAATGCCCATGTTAAGCTAGCTCAAGTTTCTATATTATGACAAAATTTAAGACCGAAACAGTTACGACAAAGCCTCCAAGGAATCCAATCTATCCCAAACTACGCGATGCCATGCATTATGCTTCATTTCTAAACCTTTGCTCAACGAGTACCAGTGACCAGTTTGGAATGATCAATATAACTAGCCGAGCAGTTTGACATGTCTGCAGTAAATCGCCATTAACTTTTGATCCAGAGGTTAGAATGACACGAATTCAACACCCACGTTAAGCTAGTACAAAATTCTATATTTTGACAAAATTTAGGAGCGAAATAGCTATGACAAAGCCAACAAGTAATCCAATTTATCTCAAACTGCGTGATGCCATTCATTATTCTTCATTTATAAACCTTTGCTCAACGAACACCAGTGATCAGTTTAGAATGATCAATTAAATAGGTCGATGAACTTGACATATCCACACTAAATCGTCTTTAACTTTTGATTCAGAGTTCAGAATGACACGAATCCAACCCCCACGTTAAGCTAGCCCAATTTTCTATGTCGTGACAAAATTTAAGATCGAAATTGCTACGACAAAGTCTCAAAGTTATCCAATCTATCCCAAGCTGCGTGATGCCATGCATTATGCTTCATTTGTAATTCTTTGCTCAGTGAACACCACTGATCAGTTTGGAATGATCAATTTAACTGGCCAAGAAGTTTGAGATGTCCACACTAAAGTGTTTTTAATTTTTGATTGAATTCAGAATAACACGAATCCAATGTCCACGATAAGCTAGCTTAATTTTCTATATTGCCACAAAACTTAAGATCAAAATAGTTACGACAAAGCCTTTAAGTAATCCAATATATCTCAAACTACGTGATGCCATGCATTATGTTTCATTTGTAAACTTTAGCTCAATGAGCACCAATGATCAGTGCAAAATGATAAATTTAACTGGCCGATAGACTTGACATATTCGTACTAAATCGTCTTTAACTTTTGATTTAGTGTTCAGAATGACACGAATCCAACGCCCACGTTAAGCTAGCTTAATTTTCAATATTGTAACAAAATTTTAGACCGCAATAGCTACAACAAAATCTCCAATCTATCCCAACTGCGTGATGCCATACATTATGCTTCATTTGTAAATCTTTGCTCAATGAGCATTAGTGATCAGTTTGGAATGATCAATTTAACAGGCGATCAGTTTGACATGTCCGCACTAAATTGTTTTTAGCTTTTGATACAATGTTCAGAATGACACGAATCCAACGCCCACGTTAAGCTATCTCAATTTTCTATATTGCAACAAAATTTAAGGCTGAAATAGCTATGAAAAGGTGTCTAGTTAATCCAATCTATCCCAAACTATGTGATACCATGCATTATGTTTCATTTGTAAACTTCTACTCAATGAGCACAAATGATCAGTGTAGAATAATCAATTTAACTGGCCGATAGACTTGACATGTTCGCACTAAATCGTCTTTAACTTTTGATTTAGTGTTCAAAATGACACGAATCCAACGCCCACGTGAAGCTTGCTCAATTTTCTATACTGTGACAAAATTTAAGACCGAAATAGCTACAACAAAGCCTCCAAGTAATCCAATCTATCCCAAACTGTGTGATGTCATGCATTATGCTTCATTTGTTAACCTTTGCTCACCGAGCACCAGTGATCAGTTTGGATTATCAATTTAACAGGCGGAGCAATTTCATATGTCTGCACTAAATTGTTTTTAACTTTTAATTCAAAGTTCAGAATGGCACGAATACAACACCCACGTTAATCTAGCTCAATTTTCTATTTTTCAACAAAATTTAAGGCCAAAATAGGTACAACAAAGCCTCTAATTAATCCAATGTATCCAAAACAACGTGCTGCCATGCATTATGTTTCATTTGTAAGCTTTTGCTTAATTAGCACTAATGATCAATTTTACTGGCCGATCGACTTGACATGTTCGCACCAAATCATCTTTAACTATTGATTTAGTGTTTAGAAGAACACGAATCCAACGGCGACGTTAAGCTAGCTCAATTTTCTGTATTGTGACAAAATTTAAGACCACAATAGCTGCAACAAAGTCTCCAAGTAATCCAATCTATCCCAAACTGCGCGATGCCATGCATTATGATTCATTTGTTAGTGTTCGCTTAATTAGCAACAGTGATCAGTTTAAAATGATCTTCTTAGCAGGCCGATCAGTTTGACATGTATGCACTATATCGTGTTTAACTTTTGATTCATAGTTCAGAATGACACGAATCCAATGCCCACGTTAAGCTAGCTAAATTTTCTATATTGTTATAAAATTTAAGACCGAAATAGCTACGACAAAACCACTAAGTAAACCAATCTATCCCATATTAAGTGATGCAATGCATTATGTTTCATTTTTAAACATTTGCTGAATGAGCACCAATGATCAGCTCAGAATGATTAATTTCACTGGCCGATCAACATGACATGTTCGCACTAAATCTTCTTTAAATTTTTATTTAATATTCAGAATGACACATTTCATTGCCCACATTAAGCTAGCACAATTTTCTATATTGTGACAAAATTTACGACCGAAATAGTTAAGGCAAAGCCTCAAAGCATTATACTTCATTTGTAAACTTTTGCTCAATGAGCACCAGTGATCAGTTTGGATGATCAATTTGACTGGCCGAGTAGTTTGACATGTTCGCGCAAAATTGTTTTTAACTTTTGATTCAAAGTTCAGAATGACACGAATCCAACGCAGTTTGAGCACCAAAACCCACATTAATTTAGAAAAAATTTCTATATTGTGACAAAATTTAAGATCAAAATAGCTACAACAAAGCATCCAAGTAATCCAATATATCCCAAACTACGTGATGCCATGCATTATGTTTCATTTGTATACTTTTGCTCAATGAGCACCAATGATCTCTATAGAATGATCAATTTAACCGGTCAGTAGACTTGACATGTATGCACTAAATCGTCTTTAAATTTTGACTTTGTCTTCAGAATGACACAAATCCAAAGCATACGTCAGGCTACCTCAATTTTCTATACAATGACAAAATTTAAGACCAAAATAGCAACGAAAAAGCCTCAAAGTAATCCAATCTATCCCGAACGGGGTGATCCCATGCATTATGCTTCATTTGTAAACCTTTGCATAATTAGAAACAGTGATCAGTTCAGAATGATATATTTAACTGGCCGATCAGTTTGACATGTACGCCCTAAATCGTCTTTAACTTTCTATTTAGAGTTCAGAATGATACGAATCAAACGCCCACGTTAAGCTAGCTGAATTTTCTATATTCTAGCAAAATTTACGACCGAAATAGCTACGAAAAACCCTCTACGTAATCCAATCTATCCGAAACTAAGTGATGCCATGCGTTATGTTTCATTGTTAAACTTTTTCTCAATGAGGACCAATATCAGTTCAGGATAAATAATTTCCCTGGCCGATCAACATGACATGTACGCACTAAATCGTCCGTAACTTTTTATTTAATGTTCAGAATGACATGAATTAAACACGCACGTTAAGCTAGCTAAATTTTCTATATTGTAAGAGAATTTAAAACCAAAATAGCTACGACAAAGCCACCAAGTAATCCAATCTATCCCAAATTGTGTCATGCCATGCATTATTCTTCATTCGTAAACCTTTGCTCAATGAGCAACAGTGATCAGTTTGGAATGATCCATTTAACTAGCTTATCAGTTTGATATATCCGCACTAAATCCTCTTTCACTTTTGCTTCAGACTTCAAAACGACATGAACACAACACCCACGTTAAGCTAGCTCCATTTTCTCTGTTGTGTCAAAATTTAATACCAATATAGCTACGACAAACCCTCCAAGTAATCCAATCTATCCCAACATGCGTGGTGTCATGCATTATGCTTCATTTGTAAACCTTTGCTCAATCAGCACCAGTGATCAGATTGGAATGATCAATTTAACTGGCCGAGCAGTTTGACATGTCTGCATTGAATCGTCTTTAACTTTTGATTCAGAGTTTAGAATGACACAAATTCAACGCTCACGTTAATCTAGCAAAATTTTCAATATTGTGATAAAAATTTAAGACCGAAATAGCGACGACAAAGTCTCCAAGTAATCCAATCTATCCCAAACTCGTCATGCCATGCATTATTTTCATTTGTATACATTTGCTCAATGAACAACATTGATCAGTCTAGTTTTATCTATTTAACTAACCGATCAGTTTGACATATCCCCACTAAATCCTCTTTAACTTTTGATTCAAAGTTCATAATGACACGAATACAACGCCCACGTTAATATAGCTCCATTTTCTCTATTGTGACAAATTTAACACCGATATAGCTACGCAAACCCTCCAACTAAGCCAATATATCCCAACCTGGGTGGTGTCATGCATTATTCTTCATTTGTAAACCTTTGCTTAATGAGCACTAGCGATCAGTTTGGAATGATCAATTTAACTGGTCGAGTAGTATGACATGTTCGCACTAAATCGTCTTAACTTTTGATTCAGAGTTTAGAATGACAAGGATTCAACGCCCCCGTTAAGCTAGCTCTATTTTCTATATTGCGACGAAATTTAAAACCAAAATAGCAACGAAAAAGCCTCTAAGTAATCGAGTCTATCTCAAACTACGTGATGTCATGCATTATGTTTCATTTGTAAACTTTTTCTCAATGAGCACCAATGATTAGTGTAAAATGATCAATTTAACTGGCTGATAGGCTGGATATGTTCGCACTAAATCGTCCATAAATTTTGATTTAGTTTTCAGAATTATACCATGTTAAGCTAGCTCAATTTTCTATATTGTGACAAAATTTAATACCAAAATAGCTATGAAAAAGCCTCCAAATAATCCAATATATCCCAAATTACGTAATGCGATGCATGGTGCTTCATTTGTTAACCTTTGCTTATTTACCAACAATGATCAGTTTAAAATGATCTATTTAACTGGCCGATCATATTTAATTTTTTATTCAGAGTTCAAAATGACACAAATCCAATGTCCACGTTAAGCCAGCTAAATTCTCTATATTGTGACAAAATTTATGACATAAATAACTACGACAAAGCCTCTAAGTAATTCAATCTATCCCAAACTAAATGATACCATGCATTATTTTACATTTGTAAAATTCTACTCAATGAGCACCAATGATCAGTGTAGAATATTCAATTTAACTGGCCGATATACTTGACATGTTTGCACTAAATCATCTTTAACTTTTGATTTAGCGTTCAGAATGACACGAATCCAACGGCCACGTTAAGCTAGTTAAAGTTTCTATATTGCGATAAAATTTAAAACCGAAATAGCTATGACAAAGCCTCTAAGTAATCCAATCTATCCCCAACTACCTAATGCCATGCATAATGTTTCATTTGTAAGCTTTTGCTCAATGAGCACCAATGATCAGTGTAGAATGATCAATTTTACAGGCCGATAGACTTGACGTGTTTGCACTAAATCATCTTTAACTTTTGATTTACTTTCCAGAATGGCATGAATCGAATGCCCACATTAAGCTAGCTCAATTTTCAATATCGTGACAAAAAATGAAAACCAAAATAGCTACGACAAAGCCTCTAAGTAATTCAATCTATCCCAAACTACGTGATGCCATGCATTATTTTTCATTTGTTAACCTTTGCTTAATTAGCAACAGTGATCAGTTTAGAATGATCTATTTAACTGGCCGATCAGTTTGACATGTCCGCATTAAATCGTCTTTAACTTTTGATTCGGAGTTTACATTGACAAAAATACAACGCCCATGTTAAACTAGCTCAATTTTCTATATTGTGACAAAATTTAAGACCAAACTAGCTACGACGAAGCCACTAAGTAATCCAATCTATCCCATACTGAGTGATGTTATTCATTATGTTTCATTTTTAAACCTTTGCTCAATAAGCACCAATGATCAGTTCAAAATGAATAATGTCTTTGGCCGATCAACATGACTTGTTCGCTTTAAATCGCCTTTAAATTTTTATTTAATGTTTAGGATGACGCGAATCCAGTGCCCTTGTTATGCTATCACAATTTTCTATATTGTGACAAAATTTAAGACCGAAATAGCTACGAAACGCCTCCAAGTAATCCAATCTATCCCAAACTGCGTCATGCCATGCATTATGCTTCATTTGTAAATGTTTGGTCAATTAGCAACACCGATCAGTTTAGAATGATCTATTTAACTGGCCTATCATTTTGACATGTCCGCACTAAATCTTAACTTTTTATTCAGAGTTCATAATGACACAAATCCAATGCCCACGTTAAGCTAGCTCAATTTTCTATATTGTGACAAAATTTAAGACCGAAATAGCTACGACAAAGCCTCTAAGTAATCCAATCTATCCCAAACTACGTTATGCCATGCATTATGCTTAATTTGTAAACATTTTCTCAATGAACACCAGTTATCAGTTTGGAATGATCAATTCAACACCCAGGTTAAGCTAGCTCAATTTTCCATATTGTGACAACATTTGATAATGATAGATCTATACAAAGCCTCAAAGTAATCCAATCTATCATAAACTCGGTGAGGCCATGCATTGTGCTTCATTTATAAGTCTTTACTCAACAATCACCAACGATCACTTTAGAATGATCAATTCAACTGGGCGATCAACTTGACATGTCCGCACTAAATCATTCTTAGCTTTCGATTTAGTATTCAGGATGACACGAATCAAACACCCACGTTAAGGAAGCCCAATTTCTATGTTGTGACAAAATTTCAGACCGAAAAAGCTAGGACAAAGCCTCCAAGTGATGCAATCTATCTCAAACTGCGTGATGTCATGCATTATGCTCCATTTGTAAGCATTTGCTTAATGAGCACTAGTGATCAGTTTAGAATGATCAATTTAACTGACCGATCAGTTTGACATGTACGCACTAAATCCTCTTTAACTTTTGATTCAGAGTTTAAAATGACACCAATTCAACGCCCACGTTCAGCTAGCACACT
Organism: Pugionium cornutum; assembly: GCA_018901935.1. Classification (NCBI taxonomy): domain Eukaryota; kingdom Viridiplantae; phylum Streptophyta; class Magnoliopsida; order Brassicales; family Brassicaceae; genus Pugionium; species Pugionium cornutum. Next base: position 6,347,621 of record CM032165.1, on the reverse strand, counting down.
TTTCTATACTTTGACAAAATTTAAGGCCGAAAAATCTACGACAAAGCTTCCAAGTATTCCAATCTATCCCAAACTGCATTATGTCATGCATTATGCTTCATTTGTAAACATTTCCTCAATGAGCACCATTTGCAAGGGCCAACTGGATCCTCTTCCCCAGGGATCAATCCCAGACGGGGGAAACCTAGGAGAGCCGCCGACTCCAACCACCGTCCTTGTATGATCCATACTAGATCTGACCAAATCTTCTCAGTTGGAAGATCCCCTATATGGATAATACACATTCCAGTTGACCGAGCTTAATTCTAATTGTTTTGTTCCGAAGTAAAGATATCCATGGGGTGGTTTGCCCTATTCAGATATTCACGACCAAGATTAGCCCTTTGTCTCTGTGTTTTCACATCGAGAATTCTTTGCAGATGAAGAGATGTCAAAGGGGCTTCTTACTTCCCAAACAGATTGATGAGGACATCAGGTCATACATCCAGCCAGGAGACGAGATTGGCCGACCAGGAAGCTTTCCCGAGACAGCCGGACCATCTGGCACGTCTGCCGGACCGAGCAGTACCGCCAGACCCTCGACCAATAGGACCAGACCGGTCAGCATTGCCGGCGGAGAGCCCAAGCTTCCGGCACACTTGGTGGCAATGTGGATGAAACCGCCGGTCCCCTTGGTGATGCCACCAACTCCAGGATTAACTTGGCCGGTCCTGAAGGCATCCCGGCCAGTACCTCACGCATTCCAGCCGGTACAGCCGATCCAGCCGAGTGCACGAGCAATTCAAACTCCACACAAGGAAACTCGGACCAGATAAGCTACCAGCTTCAGGACATGCATCTAGAGGAAGTATCCACACCAGTAGTGCCACCAGGAGTAATGACAAGAAGCAGATCAAGGGCACTCTTCCACAAATTCAGCTTATGGGTCGACAAGCTCCTAGAGGAAGATCAACTAAGGACAATGGGCCAGAAGTGCAAAGTAGAGTCCAAAGGCTTCTCAACAACACAAGCGACATCAGAGACTTGGGCTTTAGTGGAAAGAGAGGTCAGGGCCCAAAGATTCTTAACCCTACTCCAAGTCGAAGACTAGGAGCAAGGCGCGTGCATGCCACAAGGACGGCCACCTTCCATTTCTTGGCCGTGAGGTAAGTAAGGTAAGTTTCAATTCGAATATATGCCTCTTTCTGTTTTGTAGGGTAGGATCTAGATTCTTTACATTTTTGAGTCAAGAACATTTTAGGAATAGGTCCTTTTTCGGTTATACACTTTTGTATCTTTTCCATTTGTGCACTTTTGTAAACTTTCCTTTTCTTTATTTGAGTCAACCCTGGAAGGTCAAGCTGTCGAGCATATTATTAAGGCTCCTTCCAGAATTGTAGTTCGACAACCTTTTTGATATTAATAAAGATAGAACTTTTTCCGTAACAAGTTTTCTCTCAAGAATCTTGTGCACTAAGAATCTAGTTGAGACCAGCCCTCCTAGCTCTAAGTTTGTGATTTATCACGAGGTTCATCACCCCTCATGTGGTTCACTTCACCTCTCCATCGAATACCAACCCAAAAACCCCTATCCAAGAAGTCTAAGGTCGAGTTTCTCACCTAAACTTCTCCAAACAGCCCACGCGCATACATCCTTGAATCAAGGCTTGTACCACAGATCCTCCTACATCTATATATAAACGCTGGTTTATCAAGAATACACAAGAAAAGCTAGCACAATTTTATATGTTGTGACAAAATTTAAGACCGAAATATCTACGACAAAGTCTCCAAGTTATCCAATCTATTCAAAGCTGCGTGATGAAATGCATTATGCTTCATTTGTAAACCTTTGCTCAATGAGCACTAGTGATCAGTTTGGAATGATCAATTTAACTAGCCGAGAAGTTTGAGATGTCCGTACTAAATTGTTTTTAAATTTTGATTCAAAGTTCAGAATGACACGAATCCAACGTCCACGTTAAGCTAGCTTAATTTTCTGTATTGCCACAAAATATAAGATTGAAATAGTTATGAGAAAGTCTCTAAGTAATCCAATCTATCCCAAACTACGTGATGCATGCATTATGTTTCATTTGTAAACTTTTGTTCAACAAGCACCGATGATCAGTGTAGAATATTAATTTAACTGGCCGATAGACTTGACATGTTCGTACTAAATCGTCTTTAACTTTTGATTTAGTGTTCAAAATGACACAAATCCAATGCCCACGTTAAGCTAGCACAATTTTCTATATTGTGACAAAATTTAAAACCGAAATAGCTACGACAAAACCTCCAAATAATCCAATCTATCCCAAAATGCATGATACCATGCATTATGCTTCATTTGTAAAACTTTGCAAATGAGCACCAGTGATCAGTTTAGAATGATCAATTTAACTGGACGAGCAGTTTTACATGTCCGCAATAATTTTTTTTAACTTTTGATTCAAAGTTAAGAATGACAAGAATCCAATACCCACGTTAATCTAGCTCACTTTTCAGTATTGGGACAAAATTTAAGACTAAAATAGCTATGAAAAAGCCTCTAAGTAATCCAGTATATCCCAAACAATGTGATGCCATGTATTATGTTTCATTCTTAAACTTCTGCTCAATGAGCACCAATGATTAGTATAGAATAATCAATTTAACTGGCCGGTAGACTTGACATGTTCGCATAAAATCGTCTTTAACTTTTGATTTAGTGTTCAGAATGACATGAATCCAACGCCCATGTGAAATTAGCTCATTTTTCTATATTTTGTTGTAGTTATCATACTCTATGCGCGTGTATAGCATAAGTGCATCAATTATGTGACACCGCAAAAAGCTATCAAATAAATATCACATTAGCATTAAATAAAATAAAAATATAGTAGAATCATTAACCTTCAAATCTGTGACAGACATTCTCTCAGCAATCGAAGATAGATCCATATTGGTAACAGATGAACCATTGGAAAGAGAGATTTCACTGAAATATAATAGAATTATTATAAGGAAATTAATGTCAAACACATAAATAGAGTAAGAGTATAAGCTACTTACCATGGAGATGCCATGTTTTCGTAAAGTGTCGCAAACTTGGCAGTGTAGTTTACAAAGACATCAATTCCAAATTGATTCTCGTTTTCGCTAATTGAAGATGAGTTAAAAGAAATCAATTCATTATGTGTAGTCAAATCACTTGTCCTACGCCTCTTACTCTTATGAGAGAAGCAGGAGTAGAAGATTCATCATTTGAATTACCACCACTAGTTTCCTCATTTTCCTAAAACGACAAAATAATAAAAATATTACCGTATCAGAAATTGATTATGTTATTAATCACGATAATTAAAAGAGTAATATCACAAATACGATATAAAATCGGGTAAAAATAAACTTCTACAATGGCATCACCAACTACAGTCGTCCTCAGATCCGCAGTTCGACTAGACGTCATCGGTATATCACCACGATTCACATTAGCATCTAACTCTTGAAATACCGTAACCAATACATGATAACAGTTACATAGGAAAACAACATATAACTCTTACTGCATTTCATTATTTTCTAATAGTTTGCATACCTCTCCAACAGCATCAGAATCAACGTTGGCATCAAATGTACGTGGGGCTGCAGAACTGTATTGCACATTCATACCTTCTTCCTGCATATCATATATGAAAAATATTGCTAAGATATACCAACATCAACAAAAGACAGAATTGATTGATAACTGTCGAGTTGTATTAAAAAACCTCTGATACCGACCAATATCATTATGTATGTTGTAGGAACTACATTATTAACTAAAAGACAGGCATATTACATACCTCATCGGCATGTCCATCATTGTCATTCGCAGTGTTATTCATAGCCTCGTTATCAATGCATTGAAAATTCATGTATAAATCCTATAATAAAAACATTAAAATATTTTTATAAAGAAGTTCAACCATAGTGGAAGCATTGAAATGGAATTACTTACAATGTCATTGTGGTGTGTCATATCCGCAGCAGTGGGTTCTTCCAAGACAATACCTTTGTCTGATCAAACTTGACTAACATTTGCAGTGTTGGACCCTTGGGGGACACAGTTACCCGAATACAATGACAAAAATTTAGAGAGGTCAGCGAGAATAGAATTCTGCATCATAGTAACCCTAGTATCCAGAACAGTGGTCAATGCCTCCTCCATCGCCTTCACTACTTCTTTTGTCTTATCAACAACAAGAACACCAACAATAATAGCAAGATAAGCAAGCTTCAACCTTGTTTCAGAATCTACAATGATTCTTTTCTTCAGCATCGACGTAACCCGTTCAACTGTAATACGCTCAGTGTTGGGGAAAAGAGAATACCAATAGGGGTGCGTATCACTTGTCATCTTCCTCTTGGCATATTTTTCTCTTTCACTGGATACTTACCACACGGTAAACCGGTTACAATAGCAAATTCCCGCATAGAGTACCTCACGAGTTTTCCATAGAAACCATATTTCATGCTTCTTTTTTACTTCAAGTTGCCTTGTAAGCATAAAATGACCCAGACTATCGGAGTGAATCGGCTTCTCACATATCAAAATAAATTTTGCAAATGGTGAATTCCTGATTTTGTCGACTTCCTCATCATCAAGTGAACTAAGAATCTTTTTTATCTTCCAGGAGGTATGATAAACATTAACCCTTTGTCCTTCTGGTTCTTCGCCTTCGCAAAAAGTCTAAACGGAAAGTTGTGATCCATTTCCTGAAAATTGTTAACAGAACACGGTTAGAGTTACAAAATAATGTTCATGTTAACATAACATATTAACGCATAAAAATGATGTTACTCCTAATGCTCGAAGAGTAGAATATTTCAGAAAATTATGGGAGATGCAAGCAACATTTGCATAATTTATTCAAAAGGGACACGGTTACGATAATAGTTACATAATAGCAAAAACAAAATCCCCTAAACATGGATAGTACATGATAACATATGCAGTTAACATATAATAACCAAAGTTATCACAGCGGGAATATGCACATGAATTGAAAATTTTATATAAAATAGGGCATGTTGGAAATGTAGGAACCCAATAAACAATGTTTCCAACATTCCTGTAAATGGGAGACGATTCGAAATTGGGAGTCAAAATTTTTAATTGGATTAGAAAAAGACAATAATGGGATAAAATCGGGACATTTTAACTGATTTTCTTTGAACAATCATTGGAACTGAGACCATTGCTAAAATATATTTACAACTACAGGGCAATTTTAAAACGTAAATCAATAACCATAATAACATAAAAGAAATTATATAATAGGTAAAACATAAAATGAAGCAAATAAAATGGCAGAAAATGTGGAAAAAATGAGTACAACATGATAAATTACCAAAAAAACGATACCCAAATTTTTCGAAGAAATAATAATTAACCAAAAACAATTATACAATTTCTTAACAGAACCGGGAAATCAGCTACCTATCGAGAATTCGAAACCCCATAGCAAGATAGGAAAACAAAAATTACACATAAATCTAAACCCTAATGATTAAAAATATACGGTAAATCTATCTTAACAATGTAAAATTTTAAACAAAACAACCATACACTAAAAATGCCCTAAATCGTGACAAAAATCGAAGACCGGTTAGCAAAAAACGGTTACAAATTTTTTTACGAACAAAAAAATTATAGCATAACAAAAACGTTTTTGGAAATCAACTGTTGTGAATGTATATGAAAGATTATGACTTTTAAAATTTCGTGAATCCCTTAAAATTCGATTCAAAATAGACCAAATGATGGTTATTAAAGTAGCAAGTAAACTTAAAACTAGAATCCAACAACAGATCTGTGGGCAAAAAACTACTACGTATGTGTATTACCGTGTGAACAGTATAAAATTACCGAGTTCACATCCTTTTTGCCGGTTACTATTTTTTCCGGCGAGAGCAGTGGGGGAGAAGAGTAGAAAAACTATTGAGCGTAAGTTGAATAGAGAGAAAATCGAGAAAAAGTGAAACATTGAGTTAAGACACTCTCTCTTTCACCTTATATATGAGAGAGGGTGATGTGACTTAAAAAAACTGACACCCTAGGCGAAAGGGTGTCAGCTATAGGGCAGTGTAGAACCGTTCAGGGATAGGGGCGTAATGGATTTTCGATTAAATGCACATTACACAGATTTTCTCTTTGTTATTTCACTAATTTGGGTACTGTTCTTTGTCATTCACCCAAATTTTACCTTTTTTTTCTTAGGTCCATAAGTTGTTTTTATGTATGTTTGTTCATTTAACTTCACCCTTCATATTTTGCATACATGTAGAGTCATATGATGCATTTTTTTCTAATATATTATTTTGAGGAACATTTTAAGAAAATAATTTTGTTATCATGTGTTATTAATAGAAATATTATGCTGACGTGTTATCACCACAGTAAATTTCAAATAAATATATAAATGAGATTAAGTTACTAGAATCATTATAATATATGTCATTGTTATTAATTTGGTTAAATAATCAATATATTTTATTAAACTAACCAAAAAATACTATTAAAAATTCGTAAAAAACAATTATTTTTCTTTGTTTAATTTACATATACAAAAATTAATATTAAAAATAATGTTAAATAAAAATTAAAATTATATAAATATTTAATTTATATTTACTGATAAATAATATTATATAATTTATAAATATTTTTTTCTTAACGTAGGTAATCTAGTTTTGTGTTATTTTTCAAATATTTGGAATTTTAACCATTTTGGGGACTTGGTGCAGTAAAGCATTTTGCTCTTGTTACTTATTTGCTCAGTTTGCTACTTTAATTGCTTTACTTGCTTTTGTTAATATCTGCTTGCTCATCTCAACTTAGCTTGGAACTCAAACTTCCCTTCGCTAATTCGTCTTGTATTCCTAGTTGTGTAATCATTTTTCTCCATGGATTCGACCATTAAGTATCACAGTAATTAACCGTGCATCTGCGGTTATGTATACTTAATGAAATTAATTAAAGTTTGAAATTGTACACATCGACGTTCGGGATACTCTTGCTTTTTTGAAGTATTCCTTATACATAATCTCCAAAAACATAACTTTGTGTGTTGTTAGTTGAGTTCGTTGTTTTATTTTTGCAAAAGCATCTATTCGTTATTTGTCAAAAGCGATTTTGTTCACGACATTGCGTCTTATTTTGATCTTACAACGTGCAGACAAATGTAGAGGAAAATAGCAGTCGAAGTCGGAAGAATCCGTGCTGCTCCGTCATTCGTCCTCAGAACCATCATCGTCTCCATCCCTCTGTTCCTTTTGAAATGATATCTCATTCTCAACTTCTCTCTCACTTCTCTTTCTTCCCAACTCTCCTCACTAAATCTTATTTCTGTTCGTCCCTCTCATTTCCGTCCTCCTCCTCCTTCTCCTCCTCCTCCTCCTCTATCTCCATGCTTTCTTCTCTATCTCTCCGCCCACCTGATCCCACCACCATTTGTCGCCTCTCCGTATCCGGCGACGACCCTCTCGATTCCGAAGTTTCTATTCCAACTTGCCCTCTCCGAATCGCGATTCTCGGATTTGGCACCTACGGTCAATTCCTCGCCGAAACCCTAGTTTCACAGGGCCACAGTCTTTTCGCCTATTCCCGATCCGATCACTCCGCCGCCGCTCGCCGCCTTGGCGTCTTATTCTTCACAGATCTTCACGATCTCTGCGAAAGTCATCCCGATGTCGTTCTACTCTGTACTTCTATCCTCTCCACCGAGAATGTCCTTAGAGCGTTGCCTTTCCAGAGGCTCCGTCGGAACACACTTTTCGTAGATGTCCTCTCCGTTAAGGAATTTGCTAAAACTCTTCTTCTTCAATGCTTACCAGCCGATTTCGATATTCTCTGCACGCACCCAATGTTTGGCCCGCAGAGTGTGAATTCAAATCACGGATGGCGAGGTCTACGGTTCGTCTACGACAAGGTTAGAATCGGCGAAGATAGATCGAGAATTTCAAGGTGTGATAATTTCCTTGGCGTCTTTGAGCGTGAAGGATGCGAGATGGTGGAGATGAGCTGTGCTGATCATGACAGGCATGCTGCTGGGTCTCAATTCATAACGCACACGGTGGGTAGGGTTCTGGAGATGCTGAAATTGCAATCTACTCCGATTAACACTAAAGGGTATGAGGCATTGCTTGATTTGGCTGAGAATACTCGTGGGGATAGCTTTGATTTGTACTATGGGTTATTCGTGTACAATAGTAACTCGCTTGAGATGCTAGAGAGGATGGATTTGGCTTTCGAGGCATTGCGTAAGGAGCTTTTTGGTCGACTTCACGGAGTTGTGAGGAAGCAGTTGTTCGAGGGTGAATCACAGAAAGTTCATGTTTTTCCATTTGGTCAGCAAAATGATTCTTCTTTGGATATGATGAGGTGCACTGCTGCTGCATTCTATTCATTTTGTTGTATTTTCTTCCCGATTGATGTGGTGTAGTTTTCGAAATGGACTTTTTTTGCCTAATTTAAAATATCTTATTTGAAAAGTTTTTTCGACTTGTAATTCTGCAGGTCAAAAGACGTTGCTCTGAAGTATGAATATAATGCCGAGCTCTCTGGCAGTGTTAATGACAGTTCAAGGCTCAAGATTGGTATTGTTGGGTTTGGCAACTTTGGCCAGTTTTTAGCAAAAACCATGGTCAGGCAGGGTCACACGGTGTTAGTCTATTCCAGAACTGACTACACTGATGTAGCTGCGAAGCTGGGTGTCTGGTATATATCAGACCTTGATGATCTATTTGAAGAGCATCCTGAAGTTATTCTTCTCTGTACATCCATCCTTTCGACTGAAAAAGTTCTGAAGTCACTCCCATTTCAGAGGCTTAAAAGAAGCACCCTTTTTGTGGATGTGCTTTCTGTGAAAGAGTTCCCGAGGAATTTCTTTCTTCAAGCTCTCCCCGAAGATTTTGATATTCTGTGCACACATCCCATGTTTGGACCAGAGAGTGGTAAAAATGGATGGAACGGTCTTTCCTTTGTCTTTGATAAGGTTAGGATCGGAACGGATGATAGAAGAACATCTAGGTGTGACAGTTTTCTTGATATTTTTGCCCGTGAAGGATGTTGTATGGTGGAGATGTCGTGTGCTGAACATGATTGGTACGCTGCTGGATCACAGTTTATTACACACACAGTGGGAAGGGTTCTTGAGAAGTTGAGCTTGGAGTCTACTCCTGTCAATACAAAGGGTTATGAGACATTGCTAAAATTGGTGGAAAATACTGCTGGTGACAGCTTTGATCTTTACTATGGACTATTTTTATACAATCCTAATGCAATGGAACAACTTGAAAGGCTTGATTTGGCTTTCGAATCATTGAAGAAACAGTTATTTGGACGACTACATTGTCTTCTACACAAACAGCTGTTTGGGAATGATAAGGATACTAAAATCATGTTGGAGACAACTGGCTTGTCTGCATTCAGATGAGCTGATTTCGCATAAGACCGATTAAGCTATAAAATAGCTAAAACAAATGTTTTCTAAGTTGGTTTTACTTGGAAGAAATTGTTGGGGTTTTGAAAGACTGGTGATTATCTGTTTTTCTTCTAGCTTTGTTAGACCCTCTAGTGGGTCTGTTGTATCTTTTGTCTTCCAATAGAGTCCAATCCAACCAATTTTTATTTGAAACAGAAATAAAATGCAAACAAAATCTTGGGTTTGTAATTGTTTTAATTATTTTGTTAAACGGCTCTGAAGTTACAGATTTCCATGGCCATATGCTTTTAGAAAGAGAGGTAGTACAATTTTCCTTTTTCTTTGTTTATAATCAAATAACTTAATGGAACTTTTCTATATGCAACTTGTTAAGCACACGCAGGTACAACAACATTGCGCATATGCACAAACACAATGGAATATGGAGCTATTGTTATTGGCTTTGTTGAGTTTACAAGTATCGGCTCCAGAGGAGGTATGTCACCTGTAGAGCTAACCTTCAGCATATTTCCGTTGAGTAGCATAGCCTGACTGTGTAGATTTCCATTCTCCGGTGTCAAATGGTACTCTTCTCTTTGAATTTCCCCATCAGAAACCAAGTGAGAAATTGCATGTTTCAAACTGGTAGTGTTCTTTAACTGTACATCCGCCACAACTGTTGTAGTTTTGTCAAGGTTCATCAGTAAAACTGTGATCCCTTTCTGCATGATGAATATCTCAAGGCTTGATCAGAATTCAGTTGAGAGTAATGCCGTTTGAATTACTTGTATGGAAACTTGACTTACCGATTTTCTTGCACAATGGGTGTAAGAACGTATCTTTCTAGTTCCAGAAAAGCTTGTGAACAGTGCCTTTGTTCCCATAAGTCGGCGCCAGATGAGAGCACTGCAATATAACAAATAGCATGACTTGTAGTTAAGGTTCAATAGTTACTATTTTCTATTTTCTAACTTCGTCCTATTTCTTCTGCTGACATACTAAACTCATCTTCTGTTTTACCTGTAATAGTCTGGATTGGGTGTGAAATTAGTAGTATTTAGCAGCCCGTAGTTTCCTCCGATCAGAGACTGTCTACAGTATGTTTTTGTATCATAAATTGATGACATACCAAGCTGGTCCAGGTACCTACCATAAATCAATATAATCACTAGATATATTTTGCGTATGTTGCATATGATAGCCTTATCTTTTCCTGTTATGATATATCTCTCTTACCAGAAACTATACACGAAAGCATTAGAGACAAGATTCCGTCCGCTGTTGTACGCACCACCAGACTCGCCAACCCATGCAACTGCCCTGGTTAAGGACTTGCTGATTGTGTTCTTGAAGTTGCGAAACGTGTTTGCTTCTTGGTCCAGATAAAAAGGGTCTAGAATCTTTTCTATCAGATGTGTGTCGACTCCTAACCAATCAAAGATATAGTTTTCTTTCCATTCAGGTGATTGAAAGACCTACAAGATGTGATACCGAAATAGTTGAGGATTCAGTTTACCTGGACCGAGATTGTAGATGTGGCGAGTAGTAGCATTGAGAACGTTTTTTGTTTTGCTCAAGTATTCTGCGAACCAAGAAGCTTCAAAGAAGCCACCTGGGCCTATCACCAGTGGCATGGGACTCACATCCTTGTAAACCCGGTTCACGATGTTACGCAGAGCTATGGTGTCCGTAGCATACTGATCTGCTGCAACTCTTGCACCAACACCAGTTCCACATAACTCATTGCCTATCGAGATAAATCAAAACCAGCTTAGAGATGTGAAGAGATTTAATCTGGCTTTTGCACTCTCTTCTTTCTAATGTAATGTCAGTTGACTTACCTAACTCCCAACCGTCAATGGTGTTGTTATTCTGTGCTGTAAACCGGATGAATGATTCAGCATTCGTGTAATCCCAGGCTCCTACGGCTTCACCGTTAGATTTTATGGAACGCCCGTTCAGTGCATTCAGCCCGAAGATGATTTTAGCTCTGATTCAAACCACACAATTAGGTAAGGAGCAAACGAGGAAAACAAATCTCACAGAGAGAAGACAATTCCAAGGTACCCGGTTTTGCGGAAGAAGGCATTGAGCTCGTTCCATCGGTTCATAGGTAGACATCCTTGTGTAAAACCAAAGAGAAGGGAAGAGTTTTTTCTGAAAGGAACACAAGGCTGCTTGTGATCTGGTGTCTCATATATCACCAAGTCTTGTAATGTTCCTCCTATTCTTATTTTCAATGGAGCAAATGCTGTATTTTTTTCACATTAGGAAAAGGTCAATTCCTGGCATAACATATAAAGCTATCAAGAAATGTGATGTGATTAATACCTCTGATTGCATTTTGAAAAATAGTGTTGTTCAGGTCCTACACAAAAAAAAAAAAGAAAGCATGGCCAGTCTTAGTAGGCTTCATATTTCTCTAATCAATCTTGCTTTTCAAACAATTTTCAAACAATTTTCAAATAATTTTCAAACAATTTTCAAACAATTTTCAAACAATTACTAAAAGTGGAAAGTGATAATTAATGAGAGAAATCAGAAATGCTTAATTGGTGCATAATGATATATGACTTCATATTCCATAAAATGGTACAAAGTAATAAATATAATTTTCTAGTTTCTACAATGTTATTTTTTTGGTAAAAGACTTTTCTACATTAGTTAAATTGTATTTTCTAAATGCAGAGTGCCTAAGAAATTATTTCAATACGACTTCGAAGGAATAACATGAAAATGAAAATAAAATGTAAGAGAGAGAAGAAAACCAGATTGAGAATCGAAGCCTGGCCCCAAGCACAAGTTCCATAGTCACACTTCTCAGGCGGCCACCAATCCAAGGTGGCGCAGATGAAGTCTTCGTCTGTTTCTCCCACGGCGGCTTTTCCGTACACGAACACCGTCCCTTTCTCTTCTACGACGGAGCGTGCGGCGGTGTAGTGGGAGACTATTAACATCCAAAGGAATGAAACTGTCATCGAGATTTGATGACAACCCATTTTTTCTTCCTTCGTTTTATTGTATAAGAAAATGGGATCTGATTTGGTGTTTATGTATAGAGTTCTCTTTTATATATATATATATATATGCAAATGGAAGACAGAACCATATTGGAAAAGTGAAGTTTGTCTTTAATTATTTATTTATTTTTACGTTAAGTTATTTATTTATTTACTGCTTTTGTTGTTTGAGTTTGTTACTTGACCTTTAAAAAAGTGTTACAAAAAAAGGTAACATATTTAATAAAAGTATATTGAGTAAAAAAATAATAATAATAAACTATACGTTATACACGTGGACAACTTTTATACATATATGTATTTTTTAATTAAAAACAATTTGGGGTTACCCAGTTTTCATTTAAAAGCCATAAAGCTAAAAAACGTGTATGCGTCCGTGAAATTAAAGACAATTCGGGAGAAAACATTATCACTACGTGTGGTGTGTAATTTGAACTGAAAAAATATTAAAATCTATTTCTTTTACATTCAGTAAGTAGAGTACATTATGCTTAGGTTGGGTTACACAATTTCTTTTTAAAATCCATAAAGCTAAAAATAACATCGCAAATTCAAATTCAAATTATATGTTACAACTATGTTGTCAATGTGTAATATTAATATGTAATTATTGTTACCCAAGAATCGTTTGTGGTAAATGTAAAATTATTGTCTCTTGTATTTTTGGTTATTTTTTTTAACAAAAACTTAACAAATTTCTTTTATAGTCTCTAATATATTAATTGAAAAATATTTTAAAAAATCTCACGATTTATAAATATGTTATAATAATGTGTTAGAAAAAAAATTGTAAGGCATATATTAAATAAAAACATAATTTATTATATTATTTACAAAAATAATATTAAAATAATATTTTAAAATATACTCTATATAAATCTATAATATTTTAACATAAAATACCAACACAATATAAAACAAAATATTAAGAATTTTTAAAAAATTAGTCATACAAAATATAAAATAAAAGTTTATAATAACTGAATATTTATCACATATATAATTATTTACCTATTTAAAATAATATTATCTATCTAAGATATATATAATTTAAAGTCATTTGTATAATCCGATTTTACTATATATTTCATTTGTATAATCAGTATTAAATTTTTTAACAAATTAATTTAAATAAAAAATAATTTATATATGTATATAATTTATATTTATTAAATAAATAATTAATTATAATATATAAATAGTTTTTCGAATCTAAATCTAATTCTCTGTTATTAATCACTACTTATTGTTATTTGCTTGCTTTTTAACCAAATAAATCATATTTTGGTTACACCACTTTAGTTATTTAAGACCACTTATATCTCAATTCTACCACTCAAGTTTTTCTTAAACATCCCGTCATATCCGACCTAGGATCTGATGCATCGATCAATGGACAATATGATCTCCAAAAAAAACCCGTAAAATGTATTAATATCAACCTAAAAGCCTGATGAAAAATGTTATAATCATTGATTTTAAACTTTAAGCTTTATCATTACTAATGGTATTTTGGTTTTCCTGAAATTTTAGAAAATACTATCTTGTTTTAACGAGTCGAAAGAAATAGTGAGCCCACTCCTGGTAACATACAAGATATTTGACAGTTGTTTTTCCTTTAGCTTTCTTCAGAAGAAAACCTTTTACCAAAAAACGTATTTGACAAATATTAGCTCTCGTCAACGACCAAAAAAGCAACGAGAAGATGTGTTTGGTGTAAGGTGAAGGTGGTCGATGTGTTCTTAAGCAACTGGGTGGTTGTATGCGTACATCTCTTGACAATATACTTCTAAAATCAAAGATAAACAAAACTAACAACACAATTTATAATAGATCCTCTGCTGAGGAATTATAACATTTTAACATAACAAAATTTTAACACAAGATTTAAAATCCATAATATATTAATTAAAAATATTTATAAAAAACAATCATATCTCAACGTGTTATTTATAACAGTATCATGTGTTATCACTAAAATAAATTTTAAATAAACATATAAATATGTCTAAATTATTAGAATAAATATAATATATACCACTCATATTTATTTGGTTATATAATCAATAAGTTTTATTAAGGTATCCAAATATAAATATTAATTTTTAAAAAAATAATTATTTTTTTAAGTTACACACACAAAAATTTATACATAATTAACAATCAATCGCAACATGTTAGCATATGTTATAAATTTGATATTTTAAAATAGGAATATTTCTTTAAATAAAAATAAAGATTATCGTTTCTAATATTTTACAAATAAAATATATTTTGTATATAAATCATCAATTATTCAAATAGAATAAAAACTATCATTACATTAAAAATAACAATCAATATTTTTGGTAAGCATAATCGAATTTTAAATTTCAAATAATAATATTTTGTAAATAACTATAATAGATTAAATGACAAAAACTATATTATATTTATTCAATAATTATTTTATTAATAAACCTAATAATACATTTTATTTCTCTATACAAAGCTTAACTCTAAGACGATATATACAATATTTAGCATTTACAGCGAAATTAAATAATACGAAATATGAAACTAATAATTTTATAAATAAGACTAACAATTCACATAATATAATAATTCATGCTAAAGTGATCCACACCCGGGCAATGCACGTACCTCACAATAAAGCCAAAATACAAAAGAAAGAGTTGGTCTAACCGCCTCCGATAACGAATAATTTGAAAGGATTGTTTAATCTGATAACTATTCGTGGCCTGCTGGTGCAAGCATGTGTCAGTGTCTCAAACTCGAGTAGTTGTACCCAATCAAACTAAACCAGAATTGTCTCAAAATGTTTTTACAGATTCTCCTCTTCTTTCTTTGATTCGATCTACAGAATTTCTAAGTTTTAAGATCTTTCCAAGGGTAGTTTGTTCTACTACTCTTCGTTGTCCTATTTCTCTTATCTCTTTTACTTTAACACATATTATCATGTAATGGAAAACTGTGACATCCCATAAATCAAAATTAGAGTCTATTTTTTTCAACTAAAACTTTAAAATCTTAATTCTAAAATGTTCCATAAAAAAACCATAATACAAACTTTTATAAGAAACCCAAATCTCTAATATATTAATTGAAAAAATAATCTTATCTCAACGTGTTATTTACAACTATATCATGTTGCGGTGTCGATTCTTTATAATCTCTCAAACCAAATTTAAAACAAATTTTAATTTACTAGATAAATTACTATATATGTGGTTCAATAACCATTAATACACATAAAACCATTAGATTAAATTTTACAAATTTTTCACCACATTACCTACTAATAATCAGTATATAAATTATTCTATTCTTAACAATAATGCCAACATTTTTATTTAAATTTACTTATAACTTGGTTTAATTAAAAAGGTCAAAATATATTTATACTCTTATATTTATCTATAACATACTTTAATTTTTACACCAAAATATTTACTTTTATTAATGGTTTTAGTGTAAACACTTATATTTTGTTTTAATTTTAATTGAGTTTTAAAATATTTATTCACTAGAATTTTTTTTAAATCTCAAATCTTCAAATATTTTCACATACAAAATGAATTTTTATTCATATAAAACAATCTATAAGACTATATTTTAAATTATATACATAATACAATTATGATATATTATTTTATCAAGCTAGTATCTCTTTTAAATTTTCAGACAATATTTCAATATATAACCTAATTATATATTATTTTTATAAAATTTTATTTCATAAAATATAATAATGACAAGGATCAAAATCTAGTTTACAACAAAAAAACAATATCTCGAAATCTTAATTTCTGAGTGAAAATGTTTTGGGACGTGGTTGGGACATGATTCATTTCATTCCAAGCTAGGTATAAGGAGAAGGGATTGAAAGAATTATTAGGCAAAGAGTTGGACTTCTTTCGGATTAATACAAGTTCACAAGTGAATCAAAGTAATTAAACTCATTCTAAAATGGATCCTAGTATTTTGTGATTCCAGTCTCGTGGCCATAGCTAGAGAAGAAAGCCCAAATGTGCAAGCCTAAAATGGTCATTTAAGGACGATTATGATTTACGCTTAGATTTAGGATTCTCTCTTCATTATATTTAAGGAGGAGCCACGACTTGGAAAATAGGCATAGAATTCAGAGTGGCAAAGCCTTGCTGGAATCATGCCGCAGCCACCACCGACCCGCCATTCTGAAGGTGAAGCCACCGCACATCCATCTGGAAAGAGATACTAGGTAGTTCTGATTCGTTTTGCAAGAGACGAGAAACATACAAATATAAACCAGTCCTAGTTAATTGAAATTTAGTTAAAACGGCCCTGACCTCTGTATCTAGTTATATCAAAAGCGGTTTCTCATTTGGAATAATACCTTAACAGTTATTAGCGTTTCCGTAAGACAGTGAGGTAGATCAAATCCATGAGCAGCCACCTTCGGAAGAATTTTTGCATCGTTTGAAAGAGATCCATAGGACGATTTACATACATATAGAAAGCTCTGAGTCTCAAATTTCTAGAAAGACCAAATTTCCCTCTGTTGGAAACTCATACTAAAAATCGTTGCCGTTTTACTAAGATTAGTATGTACTTCAGGGTACGACCAGATTGGAGGTTCTACCTCGGCCTAAACAACACGCAGACCAATGATCAGCTGGACAAGCCCAAAGAGCCGTGTATCGACCAATCAAGCATGTCAACTAAAGAAGCCCAAGAAGCCCCATGGCCAAGTCCCGTTAAGTGGCTCCCTTTCAAATTCAATAAACGTGCCATTTTGGTACTTATTGAAATGGCATAGCACATGAGAATGTGATAGCAAACAAGGTGCATCAAAACTTGTCATATTTGAAGATCCGCCTAAGGTAAACGATTTAATATATACATTTTTTAATAATCTTTTTCTGTTTAGGTGTGAATAGAATCCTAACTGATTGTATGAAAATATTGGTCTTGTATTACAAATGTATATGTTCTATTTTGTTTTTTTCATTTCTGATCCAAGAACTCAAGGTAGACGAGTTATTTAACAAAGGTCCCCAACATTATATTTACCAATTTTTACATAATCAATAAAGAAAATGTATTTCTTGATCCCTAAATTTTCTCTTAAAAGCAATTGTGTGGCTACCCATTGCGTTCTTGATAAACCTCAACTTATTTATTGTTCTTATAGCTTGTGAATTAGTCTTATCCCCTACTCAAACCCCCTTAACTTTGTTAAACTAAAGATAGCCTTTCTGCGAGATAGTTTAGCACCCATACAACTCTGTTGCCGTCTTAGCAAAGAGAACCTTTCGGGCAATCGCAAATTGGTTGGACAGGTCTTGGTGCCTATAGTCATCGGGGTCTCTGTTTTCCAAGCTGTGCATGTGCTCTCCTTGATGTTGTGGGAGCACGGGGGAAGGCCAGAGTGGCTCTCTTCTTGGTGGCAGCTCAAGTCGGCCAACTCTCTAATCCAATCGACCAATTTGCATGGCCATCTCTTGGCACATGGCGACTATGGTTTACAACACGTTGATATCTCAAGTTTTAATCCAAAAACACTTACTCACAGACAAACGCTGTAATACTTAGGGATCGAATTCACATGAACCAATTGTTACTTTATATTTCTCGAAATAACAATTCGCTAAGAAGAAAAATACAAGAGTTTTATTGGAAAATAATCTAAATGGCAGAAATATCTATTTATTTAAACTTATAATATGAAAAACGCTAAATCTATAGAAATTTACAGGAAATCAGTATCGTTAATGTTAGTGTGGAAAACGTATCAAGATCACACATTTGATTATCCAAACAAACTATTTTATTTCTTTCAATCAAGTTAATTCCTTTTAGAATTACACTTGTAGGTTTTACACAAACTCAACTTATTGATTTGCTACCTATCGATTGCAAAAGAAAATAAAACCTTAACCTAAACCTTAGCAACTTCTTGTTGTTTTTCGATGAACCCTTCGCCAATCGCCTTCCGGTTCTGATCTTCGATACTGATGAGGACATCAGGTCATACATCCAGCCAGGAGACCAGACTGGTCGACCAGGAAGCTTGCCCGAGACAGCAGGACCATCTGGCACGTCTACCGGACCAGACAGTACCGCCGGGCCCTCGACCTATAGGACCAGACCGGTCAGCATCGTCGGCGGAGAGGCCCAAGCTTCCGGCACACTTGGTGGGGATGTGGATGACACCGCCGGTCCCTCTGGTGATGCCGCCAACTCCGGGATCAACTTGGCCGGTCCTGAAGGCATCCCGGCCAGTACCGCGCACAATCCAACCGGTACAGCCAATCCAGCCGAGTACACGCGCATTTCCACTTCCACACAAGAGGACTCGGACCAAATGAGCTACCAGCTCCAGGACATGCACCTAGAAGAAGTATCTACACCAGTGGTACCTCAAGGAGCAATGACAAGAAGCAGATCAAGGGCACTCTTCCACAAATTCAGCTTATGGGTCGACAAGCTCCTAGAGGAAGATCAGCTAAGGACAATGGGCCAGAAGAGCAAAGTAGAGTCCAGAGGCTTCTCAACAACACAAGGAACATCAGAGACTTGGGCTTTAGTGGCAAGAGAGGTCAGGGCCCAAAGATTTTTAACCCTACTCCAAGTCGAAGACTAGGAGCAAGGCGCGTGCATGCCACAAGGACGGCCACCTTCCATTTCTTGGCCGTGAGATAAGTTAAGGTAAGTTTCAATTCGAATATATGCCTCTTTCTGTTTTGCAGGGTAGGATCTAGATGCTTTACATTTTTGAGTCAAGAACATTTTAGGAATAGGTCCTTTTTTTTTGGTTATACACTTTTGTATCTTTTTCCTTTTGTGCACTTTTGTAAACTTTCCTTTTCTTTGTTTGAGTCGACCCTAGAAGGTCAAGCTGTCGAGCATATTAATAAGGCTCCTTCCAGCATTGTAGTTCAACAACCTTTTTGATATTAATAAAGATCAAATTTTCTTTCAACAAGTTATTCTCTCAAGAGACTTGTGCGCTTAGAACCTAGTTGAGACCAGCCCTCCTAGCTCTAAGTTTGTGATTTATCACGAGGTTCATCATCCCTCGTGTGGTTCACTTCACCCTTCCATCTTTTACCAACCAGAAAACCCCCATCCAGAAGCCTAAGGTTGAGTTTCTCACCTAATCTTCTACAAACAGCCCACGCGCATACATCCTTGAATCAAGGCTTGTATCAGATACCCTTCATCTTCTATGGGTATTCCTTTAAATACACAAATCAACAATCTTCCTTTTTCATAAAAGGAAATCCATTGCTGATTTCCTTTGATCTTTGATCGCAATCTTTCCTGATTTGATTAATGTTAACTTTCTTGATCGTCCATGCTTAGATCTTTTCTTCAGCCCATCAGCTTCTTGTCCTCGTCCCATCAGCCTACTGATTCTCTGGCCCTTCAGAAATCTGTATTTTCAATCTTCCCTTTTTGTCTCAGTTTGATACTCGCGCTATTCCTGAAACTTTAAGCCGGAAGACAAGTGTATATAGAAACTCGCAACTCATAATAAGCAGATATATTATGTTCACCGCAAAAGAGAATCACATATTAATACTTCATGTTCCAAAAGTTAAACCAAATATACTTCAGAAGAAGTTCCAAAAGAGTTCAAAAGTTCAAAGGAGTGATTAGCATACAACAAAGAGTTTGAACTCAAACACAAACATATCACACATTAAACTTAAATAAAGTGAACATTTTATCTAGCCTTGACTACTCCCCTTGTCTTGAGCACTCCCCATTTGATTCTTCTCCCCCTGCTTGAGTGCCAAATTGAGTAAAAAAACTTGCTGAACCAGTGATAAAATCGAAGATAGCAGACTTACCTGATTGGAGCAATCGAGTGATGATCTGAACAACTTTCTGAAGAATGAGGCGCTCAGATGAGGTAAACCCAGAACGACTCCGATAAGAAGATGGTGCACTTGGTTCACGTTTCATTGTGGAATGAGAGGCCAACACAGCAAGGCGCTTGAAGGTAACCACATGAGTGAGCTGAACAGAGACTGGAATGGGAATTGGACATTGCTTTTCAAGTAGCTGATAGATGAGGCTTGGAAAGGGGAGGATAAACTTGGAAGTTGGGTTCCTAGCAAGGTGGAGAACATGATCAAACACCAGCTACCCAAAGTCAAATGGGGTGGCATGTATGATATGATGCACAATCCTTGCCCGAGATGGATAGGATACCCGGTGTTCTTGGTTGGAGACCAGTTCGAGTAGCAGACTTTGTACAAAAAACCCATATCACGGGAGTAGTGCGATGTGTGCAAGTTCTTCCATTTGGAGATTTTTCCATCAGACATGAATAAGGCAAGACGATCATCGGAAATAGCCTCAACGCGGGCGGTTTTGGCTTGCTCAGCCAGATCAGAGAGATTTAACAGTTCGTTAATGACGGTAGGTGAAAACACATAATCATGACCACGAACAAAGACACCGACAAACTTGGAATCAATAGTTTTCAAGGGAAGATGAGCTCAGAATTCCCACAACAACTCACTGACAAACGGAAGGATTTGAGAGACAGTAGAGGACAAACTAGCAGCATGCACGACTTTTTCGAGATGTGCAAACTCAGACCCAAAATCAACTCGAAATTCAGGAATGAAATGTTGCCCACGAAAGGATTCATACCGAGTTTTGGCAGAAGCAGAGGCGAACACAACACCTTTGGGAAGCGGCGGACCAGAACTGGGCACACTTTGAGCACGTTTAGGGCGACGAA
Source organism: Pugionium cornutum (assembly GCA_018901935.1). Taxonomy (NCBI): domain Eukaryota; kingdom Viridiplantae; phylum Streptophyta; class Magnoliopsida; order Brassicales; family Brassicaceae; genus Pugionium; species Pugionium cornutum. Next base: position 6,326,433 of record CM032165.1, on the reverse strand, counting down.
CTGGAGGAGGAGCTTCAGAAGTCTTGGGAGACTTACGCTTGCGAGACCGAGAGGAACACCTTGTCGGAGGAGCAGGACTCAGAGGAGACCGAGTAAATGCGGAAGATAGCGAGATGGGTGATGAGGGAGCCTTGAGCACGGGTTCTGTTATAGCTGGAGATGGGAAAAAGGGAACAATGGCGAGGGTCTTGGAGACCACGGGACCAGAGTCTGACTGAGAGCCTGTTGGAGTCTGGTCGGAAGCCGAAGGTGGAGTCGCATCAGAGCCGGTGGGAGGAGGCGAGGCGACCATTCGTGAAAGACCGGAAAATAGGGCCCTCATTGTTGGAGAAGAAAATGCGGTTGAAAGTGATAACTCAATTCGCATCCTTTTAAAAAAGGTGAACCGTTGTGATGGTTCATTAGCACCCAAAACCCTAGCAGCCTGCTGATAGATTCTACTTCTGTTTGTGGGCTTGATCAAGATTGGCCTGATGAGGATCAAACACTTATCCTGGAAAACCTGATCTAACTATAGTGACAACACACATTTACTAAACAATTTTCTGGCATAACATGCCCTTAAACACAGAGAATAGTTTTCAGACATAGATCAGCGAGTTAATTATGAAACATAGTTTATCAAAGGCAAAAAGAATACCAAATTATACGGAGCATAAAGTACGATGATCATTGACTTTGATCTTACTGTGTGTGAACCTCCATTGTATGACTCAGAGCCCAACCAGGAGTGAGGTAGAGTCATTCTGATCTTAGAAGTGGCAAAGCACAGGACTAGACTTTCACATTGTCGTGCCTTTATTCAGCAGAAATGTTTAATGCAGCTGTATAGAAAATATATTTTGATATTTTTTGGCACTCTTAGCTTTTTTCTTCTTCGTTTTTTCTTTCTTGTTTTTTTTAGTTAGAGCTTTCAGATGCTTATATTTGAAAACCATCAGTATCACTTGATTTCTCAACTGAATGGTCATGGAGGGAATTTGAACAGCACTTTGACTTCCTTGCATTCTCCTGTTTGAACGGATGACAGACAATTCTTTTTCCTTTGATAATGATCCACTAGTGTTTCAGATGCATGTCTCCCTCTTGATTGTGCTCCTATTCATAGTCAGACAAGAAACCCAGATCAAAGTTAAAGTTCACATACTCCAATTGCTTTCAATAAGTTCATAAATCGAGGAAAATCCAGAGGTTTTGTAAAGAGATCTGCCAGCTGATAATCAGTGTTCACATGATCAATCTCAATGACTTTGTCTTCAACTAGTTCTCTAATGAAATGATGTCGAATATCAATGTGTTTGGTACGGGAATGTTGCACAGGGTTTTTAGAAATGTTGATTGCACTTTCATTGTCACAGTGAATCAGCAAGGAGTGTGTTGTAATCCCATAATCATTTGCCATATGTTTTATCCACAATAGTTGTGTGCAGCAGCTTCCAAGGGCTATGTACTCTACTTCGGCGGTGGACAGCGAAACACTCTTTTATTTCTTGCTGTGCCAGAAAATGAGATTATTACCAAGAAAGAAGCAATCCCCACTTGTGCTTCGTCGATCATCAATGCTTCCTGTCCAATCACCATCACAATATCCAGCCAGATTACTGTTTGTGTCTTTGGTATAGAAGATGCCTAGGTTGGATGTTCCCTTTACGTACTTGATAATTCTCTTGACTGCATGTAGATGCGATTCTTTAGGCTGAGTTTGATACCGCGCACATATTCCAACACTTAAGCATAAGTTAGGTCGACTAGCTGTTAAATACAATAGACTCCCTATCATTCCTCTGTATAGACATTCATCAACCACCTATCCTTGTTCATCTTTACACAGTTTGATATTCGTACTAATGGGAGTGTTTGCTGGTTTACTTCCTCGAAGACCAAACCTGCTGACTAACTTCTTGGCATATGTACTTTGTGAGAGAAGTATACCTTTTTCTGACTGTTGAATTTGGAAGCCCAAAAAGTATGTGAGTTCTCCAACCATACTCATTTCAAACTCATTTTTCATTGTTTCCACAAATTGATTGACCAGATACTGATCAGTTCCTCCGAAAACAATGTCATCAACATAAATTTGAACCACAAGTATTCAATGGCAGCTTCGTTTGATGAATAAAGTTTTATCAATGCTTCCTCTGTGATAGTCACGGGCAATCAAGAATCTGGTCAGACGCTCGTACCAAGCTCTTGGTGGTTGTTTTAATCTATATAGAGCCTTCTTTAGTTTGTATACGTGTCCAGGATGGTTATGATCTTCAAATCCTTTTAGTTGTTCAGCGTAAACATCCTCTTGTAGATATCCATTGAGGAAAGCATTCTTAACATCCATCTATTGCAGAGTGAAGTTCATCAAACAAGCCATGCCAATCAGAAGTCTAATTGCCTCAAGTCTGGCCACATGAGCAAATGTTTCATCAAAGTCTACCCCTTCGACTTGTGAGTATCCTTGAGCTACGAGTCTAGCCTTGTTTCTGACCACATTTCCATGTTCATCTACCTTGTTCTTGAAGATCCATTTTGTACCTATAACATTAGCATTGTTAGGTCTTGGAGTTAAGTCCCATACCTCATTACACACAAATTGTTCCAACTCTTCTTGCATTGATGTTGTCCAATACTCATTAGTCAGGGCTTCTCGATGATTCTTTGGTTCAAATTCTACTACAAAGCATGCCAACTTCACCATTTCTTTGAAGTTGATTTGTTTTCTCCGAGTGATCCTTTGTCCTTCAAGATCTCCTATGACATCATCAGCATTGTGATTTATGTGAATCCTAAGATTTTCATGCTTTTCTGTGTCAGTGGATTCTAGATTCTAGATCATTTGTCATATGGATCCTACGACTTCACAAGGTGTCAGTGGATTCTAGATCATTTGTCATATGATCTGCTGGTGAGAGATCAGCTGGTTGATCCATATCAATTATTTTAAACATGACACCTTGTGAAGCCGTATCATCAAACACTACGTTGACAGTTTTCTGAACTTGTCCGAACGTTCTGTTTTAGACTCTGTATGCAGTACTTGTGCCTGAATAGCCGAGGAATATCCCAACTTCACTTTTGGAGTCAAATTTTCCGAGTTGATCCATGTCATTTAGAATATAGCATGGACATCCAAATACATGAAAATAACTTACTGATGGAGTCTTACCTATTCAGAGTTTGTAAGGTGTTTTTGATGTCCCTTTACGAACATACACTTGGTTGATGATGTAGCATGCTGTATTAATAGCATCTGCCCAAAAATGTTTAGCCACATGATTATCTATCAGCATTGCTCGTGCCATCTCCTGAAGAGTGCGATTTTTTGCTTTCCACCATTCCATTTTGTTGGGGAGTTCGAGGGGATGAAAATTGATGAACTATTCTATGATCACCACATAATTTGTTGAACACCATATTTTGAAATTCCTTTCCGTGATCGCTTTTGATTGTCTTGATTCCTCTCTTCTTCTCATTTTGAAGCTGTAGTGTCAGAATTCTGAAACTATTGAATGTTTCGGTCTTGTCTCGAAGAAATATAACCCAAGAGAATCTAGTAAAATCATCAACCAGAACGAACACATATCTTTTGCTAGAAATACTCTCAACTTGAATTGGCCCCATCAGATCCATGTGAATCAAATCAAGTGGATATTTGGATTGAACCTCAGCTATTTGCTTGTGTTGAACCTTTACCTGTTTCCCTTTGGCACATGGACCATATACTAACTCATGTGATTTCCTGAAATTCGGCATTCTTCTTACCATATTTTGTTCTTCGAGTTTGATCATGGTTCGTACATTTATGTGACCTAACTTTTGATGCCATAGTTCAAGATCACTGAGTTTAGTTGCTGTTAGGCAGTGATTAACAGGTTCCCACATGTAATAGTTGTTAATGGCTCGAGTTCCTCTAAGTTTGACATTTCCATCTAGGTTAGTGGCCTGGGAGTCTTTGCTTGTGAATGTGACAAACATCCCTTCATCACACAGCTGTCTGATACTTATCAGATTGACTTTTAAACCCTTAACAAACAGTACTTCAGCTAATTCTGGGTTGAGGGAACCAATGATGTATCCAATACCTCTAATTTTTCCTTTCCCTCCATCTCAAAACGTTACTTTTCCTGCTTCATTTGTCTTGAACTTATCAAGACTATTCTGATCACCTGTCATATGCCTTGAGCATCCACTATCAAAGTACCAGGTAGCTTGAGTTGAACTATTACACGCTATGTATGACACAAAACTGTATAGCTCATTCTTCTTCATCCAAACACTGTTGTATCTTTTGCTATCCAAATAAAATTGATTTCATCTCATCATGTGGTGCACCTTTTCTTGGAATTGATAGCAATTTTTCTTGATGTGTCCAAACCTCCCACAGAAGTGACACCAGATGGCTTTTCTAGGCTGGTGTCTATTTGTTTGTTAGCCATATCTTGTGCTTGATTCGTTTGTTGAGTATCTTGACTTGTAGCTACCTCTTCTACCATTCTGATTTTGACGATTATGAGGTGTGGTACTGCTTTTGACAAATTGAGTGCTATGCCCAGTAGACGTACCTTGATATCCCATACCCCATTTAACAGAACTATTCCTTCTTGTGGACAAAAGAGCATCGAGATCTCTGGTTCCATTATTCAGCATTCTAAAATTCCTAAGTTGATCTTGGATTTTCCTTCAAGTACTTTGACATTATCCCTTTCTTTTGCGAGATCATTTTTAAGTCTTTCGACCAGAAGTTCAAGTTCTCCCTTTTCCTTTGTTACTTCGACTAGATGTTTCTTAACTCGATCCAGATCTTTGTTTGCATTGTACTTTTCCTTGCATAGCTCCTGATTGTCTTCTCTGAGTTGAACAAGATGTGTACACAAAATCTTGTTATCGTTTAGGAGAGATTCATTATCATCACTTTCTGACTCATCCTCATTTTTATGCTGATCATCGACAATCCCAATGTAAGCCACGAAATTCGACACATTGTTCTCATTATCGCTTGACTCTGTTTCTGAGTCATCATTGCTGACGAATAATCTTTCTTTTGGTTTTGTTGTTCCAACACAGTCTACTTTCACATGGCCATATCTTTTACATTCATTGCATCGAATCTGCTCCTTTTTCTTGAGAGTGGGACTGATACAAGCCTCGATTCAAGGCTTATATGCGCGTGGGCTGTTTGGAGAAGGTTAGGTGAGAAACTCGACCTTAGACTTCTTGGATAGGGGTTTTTGGGTTGGTATTTGATGGAAGGGTGAAGTGAACCACACGAGGGGTGATGAACCTCGTGATAAATCACAAACTTAGAGCTAGGAGGGCTGGTCTCAACTAGGTTCTAAGCGCACAAGATTCTTGAGAGAAAACTTGTAAGAAAATTCGATCTTTATTAATTAGCAAAAAGGTTGTCGAACTACAATGCTGGAAGGAGCCTTATTAATATGCTCGACAGCTTGACCTTCTAGGGTTGACTCAAATAAAGAAAAGGAAAGTTTACAAAAGTGCACAAAAAGAAAAGATACAAAAGTGTATAACCGAAAAAGGACCTATTCCTAAAATGTTCTTGACTCAAAAATGTAAAGCATCTAGATCCTACCCTGCAAAACAGAAAGAGGCATATATTCGAATTGAAACTTACCTTAACTTACCTCACGGCCAAGAAATGGAAGGTGGCCGTCCTTGTGGCATGCACGCGCCTTGCTCCTAGTCTTCGACTTGGAGTAGGGTTAAGAATCTTTGGGCCCTGACCTCTCTTGCCACTAAAGCCCAAGTCTCTGATGTCCCTTGTGTTGTTGAGAAGCCTTTGGACTCTACTTTGCTCTTCTGGCCCATTGTCCTTAGCTGATCTTCCTCTAGGAGCTTGTCGACCCATAAGCTGAATTTGTGGAAGAGTGCCCTTGATCTGCTTCTTGTCATTGCTCCTGGTGGCACTACTGGTGTGGATACTTCCTCTAGATGCATGTCCTGAAGCTGGTAGCTTTATCTGGTCCGAGTTTCTTGTGTAGAAGTTGAATGCTCGTGCACTCGGCTGGATCGGCTGTACTGGCTGGATTGTGCGAGGTACTGGCCGGAATGCCTTCAGGACCGGCCAAGTTGATCCCGGAGTTGGTGGCATCACCAAAGGGACCGGCGGTGTCATCCACGTCACCACCAAGTGTGCCGGAAGCTTGGGCCTCTCCGCCGGCAATGCTGACCGGTCTGGTCCTATTGGTCGAGGGTCCGGCGGTACTGCCTGGTCCGGCAGACGTGCCAGATGGTCCTGCTGTCTCGGGCAAGCTTCCTGGTCGGCCAGTCTGGTCTCCTGGCTGGATGTACGACCTGATGTCCTCATCATCCCCTCCCTCTTCAGTAGGTTTTGTCCTCAAAACTGGTTCATCTGCATGGAAAGGGGCTAAGTCAGTAACGTTGAACGTATTGGACACATTAAACTCACATGGGAGCTCGATCCGGTAGGCGTTGTTGTTGATCCTCTCAAGCACTCTGAATGGTCCATCTCCTCTTGGTGCTAGCTTGGAACTCCTTAGGTTTGGGAACCTCTCCTGCCGTAGGTGTAGCCACACCCAATCGCCTGGTTGAAAGATCACCTCCTTTCTTCCCTTGTTGGCATGAGTCACGTACTGTCCGGTCCTCTTCTCCAAGTTTTCTGCTACCTTCTGGTGTAATCTCCTTATGAACTCTGTCTTGGATGCTCCGTTGAGGTTGGTCATCTCTGCTGGTGGCAGTGGCGTTTGCTCCAATGGGGTGAGAGGGTTGAAGCCGTATACTACTTCAAATGGTGTCTTCTTGGTTGATGAGTGCACGGCTCGGTTGTAAGCGAACTCTATGAATGGCAGGCACTCCATCCAAGTCTTGAGGTTCTTCCCTAGTGTAGTCCTGAGAAGAATTGATAGTGTCCTGTTGACAACTTCAGTTTGGCCATCGGTTTGAGGATGGCAGGTGGTAGAGAAGAGTAGCTTCCTGCCTAGCTTCCTCCAAATGGTCCTCCAGAAATGGCTGAAGAACTTGGTGTCCCTGTCTGATACGATGGTCCTTGGCACTCCATGAAGCCGTACTATCTCCCTGAAGAACAGCTCAGCTGTTTGCGTGGCATCATTGACATTGGCACATGGAATGAAGTGTGCCATCTTGGAGAATCTGTCCACCACTACAAAGATTGCATCTTTGTGGTTGATCTTGGGCAGACCTAGAACAAAGTCCATTGAGATGTCCACCCATGGATGTGTAGGTATGGGCAGTGGGAGATACAACCCGTGAGGTTGCACTCGGGACTTTGCCTTCTTGCAAGTGATGCATCTTGCACAATGAGCTTCTACTGTCCTCTTGATGTGTGGCCAGTAGAAGTGCTCCTTGACCACTGCTAGAGTCTTGTCGACACCAAAGTGGCCCATGAGTCCTCCTCCATGAGCTTCTCGGATGATAAGCTCCCTTAATGATCCTTGTGGTATGCACAGCCTTCTTTCTCGGAACAAGAATCCCTCATGGATGTAGAATTGCCATGACTCCCTGTGCCACACTCCTTGTAGCTCTCAGCAAAGTCAGGATCATCCTTGTATAGATCCTTGATGTGCTCGAATCCTAGGACCTTTGCCTCCATGGTGGATATCAAGGCAAACCTCCTTGATAGTGCATCGGCTACCACATTATCTTTGCCCTTCTTGTACTTGATGACGTACGGGAAGGTCTCTATGAACTCCATCCACCTGGCATGTCTCCTCTTGAGATTGGTTTGCCCTCTGAGGTGTTTGAGAGTCTCATGATCAGTGTGGATCACAAACTCCTTGGACAGCAAGTAATGCTGCCAAGTCTCCAATGCTCGGACAAGGGCATAAAGCTCCTTGTCATAAGTGGGGTAGTTCAGTGAGGCACCACCTACCTTCTCACTGAAGTATGCCACTGGTCTCCTTCCTTGGTTAGCACTGCTCCTATGCCTATTCCAGAGGCATCACACTCCACTTCAAACGTCTTGTTGAAGTCGGGCAGGACTAGCACTGGTGCATGTGTAAGGCTGTCCTTCAAGGCCTGGAATGCCTTCTCCTGAGCTTCTCCCCAGCTGAATCTCATTTTCTTCTTCACTACTGCCGTCAGTGGTGAGGCAATACTGCTGAAGTTGGGCACGAATCTCCTATAGAAGCTGGCCAGTCCGTGGAAGCTCCTCACTTGGCTGATGTTGCCTGGTGTTGGCCATTCTTGTATGGCTCGAATCTTCTCTTCATCAACCTGTAGGCCCTGTGAACTTACAACAAAACCTAAAAAGACAAGTTTATCAGTACAAAAGATGCACTTCTTGAGATTGGCATAAAGCTCTTTTTGTCGAAGGGTTTTAAGTACCATCTCAAGATGTGTGAGGTGTTCCCGTAGGCACTTACTATAAACTAGTATGTCATCAAAGTAAACCACTACAAACTTACTGATGTACGCCCTAAGAACTTGGTTCATAAGGCGCATGAAGGTGCTTGGGGCATTAGTCAAGCCAAATGGCATGACTGTCCACTCGTAGAGCCCTTGCTTTGTCTTGAAAGCAGTCTTCCATTCATCACCTTCCTTCATTCTTACCTGGTGGTATCCACTTTGAGGTCTATCTTGGAGAAGACCGTGGCTCCACTCAGCTCATCTAGCATGTCATCCAGTCGTGGTATTGGATGCCGGTACTTGACTGTGATGTTGTTGATTGCTCGGCAGTCCACGCACATGCGCCAAGTCCCATCCTTCTTGGGCACTAGTAGCACTGGTACGGCACATGGACTGAGGCTCTCTCGAACATATCCTTTCTCCAGGAGCTCCTTGACTTGCTTCTCAAGCTCCTTGGACTCCTCTGGACTCATCCGGTAGGCTGGCCGGTTGGGCAGGGCTGCTCCGGGCACTAGATCAATCTGGTGTTCTATGCCACGTAAAGGAGGCAAGCCTGCTGGTATCTCCTCTGGAAATACATCCTGGAACTTGTTGAGGAGAGTTGCTACTTCAAGAGGTAGCTCTACCTGTTCTTTTTCTACATTCAACACTTCCTTGAAAACCATTAGTAACATTAAATCCTTCGAGGCTAAAGCTCTCCGGACATGGCTTGGTTGAATAAGAAAATTAGACTTGATAAGTTTCTTTTCCTTACTCATTTGGAGTTGTAGCTCATGTACCTGGGCAGGTGTAAGAGGAGCCAAGCTGATCTTTCTTTTGTCATGCACAAAAGTGTAGAGATTGGTTCGGCCATCATACCTGGTCTCTTTGTCAAACTGCCATGGTCTTCCTAGCAGAAGATGGCCAGCTTGCATGGGCACCATGTCGCACACGACTTGGTCTTGGTACTTGCCCACACTGAATGGCACAGTGACTTGCTCATGGATCTTGAGCTCCACTTTGTCATCCAGCCATCTCAGTCTATATGGTCGAGGATGCCTTGTCTTCTCTAGACCTAGCTTATCAACCATATATGCACTAGCAACGTTAGTGCAAGAACCACCATCTATGATGAGGTTACATACCTTGCCCTTGATGGTGCAACGGCTGTGGAAGATGTTCTCTCTTTGGATGGTCTCTGAAGGATCCACCATTGCACTGAGGATACGTCTAGGGACCAGCACTTCCCCCACATCAGGGTACTCAATGTCACCATACTCTCCCTCTGGTTCATAGTCCTCTTCATCTTGGGACTCATACTCTCCTGCCTCCGTAATCAGCATGACTCGATTGTTTGGGCACTCCCTTGAGATGTGTCCACGTCCCCTGCACTTGAAACAAGTGATGTCACGTGATCTTTGAGGGTTAGAAGACTTACCAGGCTCTCTCTGGTCACGGGTGGGTTCAGGAGGCTTGCTCTTGAACCTTGACTCGATCTCTATGCTCTTGCCTTTGTCTACGGGCTTGGGCCTGTTGCTTGGTGCCCAAGATGTCTTAGGCTTGCTGCGGATGTCTTGGGTCTTACGTTTGATGTGCTGCTCAGCTTGGACAGATAGGTGGAACAAGTCTTTGAAGTCATTGTAGATTTGCCTTTCCACCTTGCGGCTGATCCTTTCTTGGAGTCCATCCAAGAATTGTGCCATCAATGCTTCTGTAAGAATATTGAGATTATAGTGGAGAAATGTGAAGAATTGAATCTGAAAACTCAAAGAGAAGTATGAGAAAATGAGAAATGACTTAGACTTATGGAGAAGAATCTCCTAAGAGTCTCTTATACATTGAGTCTTTACAGCCCTTTTATAGAGGATTTACAATGTGAACACAAAAGAAAACGAATTCAAACTTGTGGATGAGTTTGAATAGAGGAGGAGCCTGTCAACAACCAATGAGAAGAAAGGAGACAGCATGGGCATGACTGTTTGGTGTGGTTGCCAAGACTGTGTGCAGCATGGGCATGACTGTTTGGTGTGGTTGCCAAGACTGTGTGCAGCATGGGCATGACTTTTTCACCTTGATTCTTCTCCCAAGGTAGCTATTTAACCATTTCAACCATGTGGTTAATAATAACCCATCCTTTTCATTTCCCTTGTTATTCAAACTGAATTTTCGTGCTCACACTTGCCTTGTAGGTCAAGATAGATCTTATTTGATTTTCCTATGTCAATACTCCCCCTCAAGCTAAAGACTTTGGAATCACCCTAAAGTCTTAAGCTTGGGAACCCAAGGCAACACCTCATTAAAAACCTTATCAAGGAAAACCACTTGGGACAAAACCTTAATAAGGGAAAAGAGTGTGTTGCTCTTGGATTAGGAGACCTTTGATCATGGGTGTGATAAATCAACAAGCCCAAGTTTGCTAAAGATGTTCTTGCAAACTTTGAGACTTGCTGCCTTTGTGAAGATGTCAGCTAGCTGGTCTTCACTCCTTGTATAACATGACAGAATGGTTCCATCTTGAACTTTCTCCCTAACCTTATGGCAGTCGATCTCTATGTGCTTGGTCCTCTCGTGAAACACTGAGTTTGAAGCTATGTGAATGGCTGCCGGATTATCACAATGGAAGGTAATTGGCCCTGGTTGTGCAATACCGAAATCTTTCAAGAGTGCTTTGAGCCAAGTTACTTCATTTGTCAGCTTCCTCATAGCCCTATATTCTGCTTCAGCACTAGAACATGATACCACCTTCTGCTTCTTAGTCTTCCAAGTGACTAAGTTCCCACCAACGAAGGTGCAATACCCAGTGGTTGATTTCCTATCCACCCTATCACCAGCGCAATCCGCATCACAATACCCGACAATCTCAGTGTTCCCATTCTTGCCCATCCATATACCTTGACCAGGAGATCCTTTGATGTATCTAAGGATCCTTTCTACCATGCTCCAATGATATACAGTAGGCTTTTGCATATGTTGACTTACTTGATTCACAGCAAAACACAAGTCTGGTCGTGTGAGGGTGAGGTAGATCAGCTTCCCAACTAGTCTCCTATACTGAGAAACATCCTTAAATAACTCATCAGCTTTCTCCCCCTTTCCGTTGACCTTGTAGCCATCTTCAAGAGGAGTTTTGGCCGGTTTAACCCCAAGCTTTCCCGTGTCTGTCAACAGATCAAGAGCATACTTTCTTTGGGATAGAAAGAGCCCTTCTTGAGACCGACACACTTCAATACCCAAGAAGTACTTCAACTCTCCAAGATCCTTGATGTCAAATGATCTGTTTAAGAAGGCCTTTGTGGACTGAATTCTTTCCTTATCATCTCCTGTGATGATAAGGTCATCCACATAAACCAAGACCGCCACGATTCCTTTGGAGTTTTGACGAGTGAACAAAGTATGATCTGAATGGGATTTCCTAAACCCATTATCAGTAAGTGTTGAGCTTAATTTGTGATACCAGGCCCTTGGTGACTGCTTCAACCCATATATTGCCTTCCTAAGTCTTAGAACCTGTCCCTCTTTGCAAAAATCTTCAAGGCCTGGTGGTGGAGTCATATACACTTCCTCTTCAAGTTCTCCTTGTAGGAATGCGTTCTTGACATCCATTTGCCATAAGTCCCAAGTCAGATTTGTAGCTAGTGAAAGAACAACCCTTACAGTGTGTAGCTTAGCCACCGGTGCAAATGTATCAGTATAGTCCTTTCCATATGTCTGAGTGAAACCTCTTGCAACTAGACGTGCCTTGTACCTTTCTATGTCCCCATTGCTCTTATACTTGATGGTGAACACCCACTTGGAACTCACAGCCTTCTTGTTTTTGGGAAGTTCTTGTATATCCCATGTATGATTCCTTTCCATAGCTCCCTTCTCATCTCTTACTGCATCTAACCATTCTTTCTTGCTCTCAGCTTCTTTATAAGTCCTTGGAATCTGACTTTGTTCAATCTTTCCAAGGAATGCTTGATGACTAGATGGCAAGAGGTCAAGGGAACAAACAGCTTGTATGGGATGAGCCACGGCCTGGTTGTTGTAGAATACCCTAGTGTTCCTAAGTCTAGTACCCCTCCTTAAATGCTGAACAGGTGGTGCAGCCTCCTCTACAACCGTTTCCTCTTCCATTTGGTGAATAGGTTCCTCTATACCCACTTCCAAGTCGCCTTGTTCTTGATTTTGGGCCATAGCTTCTTCTTGGATTGGAGTTGGTTCTTGAGTTACCACCCCTTGTTCATTCTCTTGGGTATCTTGTGAACTACTTAAGGTTCTTGTTTCTTCGTGTCTTGAATCCTTTGGCAGATCATTTCCCAAATGATTCAAGAGAAACCTCAAACTCATAGCCAAATCAGAAGGTGACCTTGAGAGATCTTTCAATCCTTCCCAATCTTTCTGATCATAATAGCTTTGTTCTTCTATGAACTTGACATCTCTAGACACATATGTCCTGTTGTTGCTCGGATCATAGCACTTATAACCCTTTTGTGTTGTCGAATATCCAAGGAACATACATTGATGCTCTTTGCCTCCAACTTGTTTCTTAGATCACCTGGAACATACACAAAGCACACACACCCAGATACACGTAAATGATCAATGGAAGGTTTAGTTTTATTGAGTACCTCAAATGGGGATATATCTTGCAAGACTTTGGTTGGAATCCGATTGATGAGGTAGCAAGCAACCAAGACTGCATCTCCCCAAAAACTTTTAGGAACATTGGTATGAAACATCATGGATCTTGCTACTTCCATTAAGTGTCGGTTCTTCCTTTCAGCAACTCCATTTTGTTGTGGTGTGTGTGGACAGCTAGTTTGATGTAGTATTCCATGTTTGTTTAGATGAGCTTTGAATCTTTGACTTGTGTATTCCCCTCCATTATCTGATCTTAACACTTTGATCTTGGCATTGAATTGATTAGTAACATAATTATGAAAGTTTATAAATGCCTCATAAACCCTATCTTTAGATGGAAGTAATGTAACCCATGTATATTTTGATTTCTCATCTATAAAGGTCACAAAGTATTTATTCCTATCTCTAGACATGTAAGGTGAGGTCCAAACATCGGAATGTACTAAATCAAAGCAATGCTCATAAATTGTAGACGATTTAAGGAAAACAACACGACAATGTTTGCCAAGGATACAAGCCTCACAAACTGAGTGATCATAAGCGACATTAGGAATTATTAAGCTTAAAGCACGAGCATGAGGATGTCCTAATCTAGCATGCCATAAGACATCTTTATTAGCAAAACACAGGATTTGAAAGCTAAGGAATCCAAATTGCTTGGAGGGTCTTCAAGAACATAGAGCTCATCTTGAGTTACACCACCTCCAAGTATCTTACCACTCTTAATATCCTGAAAGTAAACATTGTTAGCCCCAAATGTAACATTGCAATTGAGGTCTTTAGTAGCCTTTTTGACAGAAACTAGATTAGACTTAAATTTAGGTACAAAGAATGCATTAGTTTCTTTGTCAAATAGTCTTAATTTTCCGGTTCCTTCAATTGGAATACCCTTACCATCAGCTATAGGACACAATTGGAATACCCTTACCATCAGCTATAGTTACTTGTCCTAGACATGGTTCAATGTTCTTTAACAACCTAGCATTGCTAATCATATGGTGAGAAGCACCTGAATCCACTACCAACTTATGATCTGGTTTATCAAGCGATTTATGGGAGTAGAGTGTGATACCAGAGAGTTTTGAGGCATAGGCCTTGATGAGATCCTCCAAGTCACTCTTCTTAACATACTCCATGGATACATTCATAGCTAGCTCCCCTCCTTGGTTGGATGAACTTGCCGGTTCAGTCGCAACCATTTGAGAGATGTTAGACTTTGAATCCTTGAACCGGTTTGGCTTGAGATGAGGATGAAGTATCCAGCACTTGTCCTTGATGTGGCCATTCCTCTTACAATGCTCACACATCACACTCTTCCTATCCTCTTGCTTAAACACGCTTTTGTTGGCCATGACTAGTTCTCCTTTACCACCAAACAAACCAATGTTGCCTTGCTCCTTTTGAATCCGTGAGCACACCTCTTCGAAATCAGGGAGTTTTGGCTCTCTCAGGATGGACTTAATCACATCCTTAAAGGCTGGATTTAGGTTGAGAAGGAGCCCAAATATCTTGTCTTGTTCCTTCCTTTCATTAAGCACCTTTGGATCCACAGAACTTGGTCTCAACATGTCAAGCTCGGACCATGTTGACTGGAACTTGCCCAGGAATTTTGTGAACTCCATATCCTCTTGGTGTAGATCATTGAGAGCCTTATTAACCTCATACACACGGCTGAGGTTTGAAACATCCCCATACACCCTCTTGAGAGTGTCCCAAAGAGACTTGGCAGTTTCACAATGTGAATAAGCTTCAAGAATGGATGGGTCCAATGAATTTTGGAGGAATCCAAGGACTCATTGATCTTCTTGGAACCACCTAGCTTCTTCTTTTCTTGTTGCCTCATCCTTCTTCTCCTTTGGATCATCTATAGATGGAGTATTATCCTCCAAGATGTGATTCCAAAGTCCTTTGCCACAAATGGCTATCTTGATGGTTCTTGACTATAATGTGTAGTTCAAGCCTTTGAGAACTACTGCTATCACCGTAGGTTTCAGGCTGGAACTAATTTGAACTGTATCCTCCATTGTTAGGCTTTGAAGAGCTCAAAGGAAGCAGCTTTTATGGTTGAATGAAACCGTGAGTTTTTAGTCTAAAGACTGAGAGATTTTGACAGAATTTTAGATTAGAAACTGAGAGATTTGAGTAGAAAAGATAAGAGAATGATCTTATGCTCTGATACCATGTAAGAATATTGAGATTATAGAGAAGAAATGTGAAGAATTGAATCTGAAAACTCAAAGAGAAGTATGAGAAAATGAGAAATGACTTAGACTTATGGAGAAGAATCTCCTAAGAGTCTCTTATACATTGAGTCTTTACAGCCCTTTTATAGAGGATTTACAATGTGAACACAAAAGAAAACGAATTCAAACTTGTGGATGAGTTTGAATAGAGGAGGAGCCTGTCAACAACCAATGAGAAGAAAGGAGACAGCATGGGCATGACTGTTTGGTGTGGTTGCCAAGACTGTGTGCAGCATGGGCATGACTGTTTGGTGTGGTTGCCAAGACTGTGTGCAGCATGGGCATGACTTTTTCACCTTGATTCTTCTCCCAAGGTAGCTATTTAACCATTTCAACCATGTGGTTAATAATAACCCATCCTTTTTCATTTCCCTTGTTATTCAAACTGAATTTTCGTGCTCACACTTGCCTTGTAGGTCAAGATAGGTCTTATTTGATTTTCCTATGTCAATAGCTTCTTCATCATTATTGAGCTCCAATCTGTTCCTTAGCTTCTCGAACTCTTCATAGTACTCCTCTACTGATCTGGTACCCTGCTTAAGAGTACGAAAACGACGTTGCAAGTCTCTATGAAAGTAAGGTGGAACAAACCTTTGTCACATGAGGTCTTTCATGTCGACCCATGAGTCTATGGGCCTCATTCTCTTCCTCCTTCTGTCAGATACCTCACGATCCCACCAGATGAGGGCATTTTCCGTGAGTTGTGCTACTGCCATTGAGACTCTCCTAGGCCCTGGTTGGTTGTAATGATCAAAGATATGATCCATTCTTCTCTCCCAATCTAGGTAAGCCTCGGGGTCTACTTTTCCTGCAAAACTTGGAGGAGTTAGCTTAACATCAGGATGAGTTACCTGGTTATAGGCGTGTTCATCTCCTAGGAGGCATTCTTGGTCTCTGGTGAAGACCATATGGCTCAAAGCCATCATCTTCTACCTCTGGTTGCCGTGGAGGTCTTCTCGGCCTATGGTGATAGTTAAGAGGTTGTGTGTCCTCATCTCCATCTGGCTGGGGTTCCTCCTGTTCGTGCCGTGTCCTAAGGTACTCAGGACCCTCAGGACGGTCTTGCTCAGCTCTCATGTGCCTTATGGCCTGGAATCTCACAGGCCTCTCCACGCGCTCCAACCTCTCGCCTATGGATGCGAGTTGTGTTTGGAGTGTGGTGAACATGGCCATCATGGCTTCGGTTGCTTCTCTATTTTCTTCTGCCATTGCGTGCTACAAAGAAAGAAGACAAGTTAGGATGCTCCTAAATTATTAGGAGGGTTTTTTTTATAAGGATTCGAAAATTTGTAAAAAAGAAAAAATCTGAGAATTGGAAATTCAAAAATATGAAGATTTGAAAAAAAGGAAACTTTCTTGACAACTTATGCTAGCTGTCCAATTCGAATTCTTTTAGTATTCTTTCTATTTTCTTATTCTTTTCTTTTTAATTTAACTTAAAAATAAAGGAAATATGATTTAAACAAAAATGAAAACGTGAATGGCAATGCAAAAGTGAATCTAAACCCTAGTGTTACACGTAGAAGGCTAGATGCACTCGGTTTGGAGTTTGATGTTATTTTTTTTGTTTTTTCTTGAATGCGACTTAAACTAATGCAAGAAAACAAAACAAAACTAACTAAAGGATAGAAACAACCAGGTTTAGGAGCTTTAAGCTCAGATACCAAAATGATACAAGCCTCGATTCAAGGATTATATGCGCGTGGGTTGTTTGGAGAAGGTTAGGTGAGAAACTCGACCTTAGACTTCTTGGATAGGGGTATTTGGGTTGGTATTTGATGGAACGTTGAAGTGAACCACACGAGGGGTGATGAACCTCGTGATAAATCACAAACTTAGAGCTAGGAGGGCTGGTCTCAACTAGGTTCTAAGCGCACAAGATTCTTGAGAGAAAACTTGTAAGAAAATTTGATCTTTATTAATTAGCAAAAAGGTTGTCGAACTAGAATGCTGGAAGGAGCCTTATTAATATGCTCAACAGCTTGACCTTCTAGGGTCGACTCAAATAAAGAAAAGGAAAGTTTACAAAAGTGCACAAAAGGAAAAGATACAAAAGTGTATAACCGAAAAAGGACCTATTCCTAAAATGTTCTTGACTCAAAAATGTAAAGCATCTAGATCCTACCCTGCAAAACAGAAAGAGGCACATATTCGAATTGAAACTTACCTCACGGCCAAGAAATGGATGGTGGCCGTCCTTATGGCATGCACGCGCCTTGCTCCTAGTCTTCGACTTGGAGTAGGGTTAAGAATCTTTGGGCCCTGACCTCTCTTGCCACTAAAGCCCAAGTCTCTGATGTCCCTTGTGTTGTTGAGAAGCCTTTGGACTCTATTTTGCTCTTCTGGCCCATTGTCCTTAGCTGATCTTTCTCTAGGAGCTTGTCGACCCATAAGCTGAATTTGTGGAAGAGTGCCCTTGATCTGCTTCTTTTCATTGCTCCTGGTGGCACTATTGGTGTGGATACTTCCTCTAGATGCATGTCCTGAAGCTGGTAGTTTATCTGGTCCGAGTTTCCTTGTGTAGAAGTTGAATTGCTCGTGCACTCGGCTGGATCGGCTGTACCGGCTGGAATGTGCGAGGTACTAGCCGGAATGCCTTCAGGACCGGCCAAGTTGATCCCGGAGTTGGTGGCATCACCAAGGGGACCGGCGGTGTCATCCACGTTGCCACCAAGTGTGCCGGAAGCTTGGGCCTCTCCGCCGGCAATGCTGACCGGTCTGGTCCTATTGGTGGAGGGTCCGGCGGTTATGCCTGGTCCGGCAGACGTGCCAGATGGTCCTGCTGTCTCGGGCAAGCTTCCTGGTCGGACAGTCTGGTCTCCTGGCTGGATGTACGACCTGATGTCCTCATCACATGGCCATATATTTTACATTCATTGCATCGAATCTGCTCCTTTTTCTTGAGAGTGGGACAGTCAGCCTTAAAGTGTCCATACCCTTCACATTTGTGACATTGAACATCACTTCTTCGAGACCTTCTATCAGACCTTTGATCTACTTCAGTTCTGATGAAGTTACCATCACCTTTCTTCTGACGTTTATCAAAATTTTAAAGTATTTCTTCACAATCAGACTTACTTTGTCATCCAGGTTGTCTTCAGGTTTTCGGCTTTGATTGGCCATGAGAGCTATTCCTCTTGACTTGACAGATTGTTTCTTGTTTTGCTCTAGTTCAAACGCCTGCATCATACCAACAATGTGATCGAACTTCATTTCATTAGAGTTTTGAGAAATTTTGATTGCTGACTTATGTGCTTGAAATTTCTCAGGGAGACTTAGCAGGAATTTCTTAACAAGTTTCTTTTCCTTGTACTTCTTTCCTAGAACTAGAGCTTCGTTGGCTATTGCACTAAGTTTGCCACCGAACGCCTCAATTGACTCATCTTCCTCCATTGTGAGAGTTTCAAATTGAGAGGCTAACATGTCAACTCGAGTCCTCCTTACTATGCTCGTCCCTTCATACGAGTTTTGAAGAGCATCCCAAGCTTCATTAGCTATTTTGCACCTTTGAACGCGTTGAAACAGATCCTTTGATAGAGACGTCCAGATTACTGTCAAGGCTTTGGAATTGAATTTTGACATGTGTTTTTCTTCACCTATCCATTCTTTCTTTGGTTTGGGAATCCATCTACAGATTCAGTTTTGATTCGAGGTTCCTCCCAACCTTCTTCAGTAATCGTCCATGCATCCTCATCAATCCCTTTGATCAGGGCTTTGATCTGAACCTTCCACCAACCAAAGTTTTCTTTATCTAACAGCAAAGGTTTGTGTGACCCAAAATGTTGAACGTTCTCCATGATAATCCCTAGGATTCACCTGTGTGTAAAAAGACAATTGGTAGAAACCCTCTCTGACACCAATTGTTAGTTTGGAAAACGTATCAAGACCACACAATTGATTATCCAAACAAACTATATTATTTCTTTCAATCAATCAAGTTAATTCAACTTAAAATTATACTTGTAGGTTTTACATAAACTCAACTTATTGATTTGCTACCTATCGATTGCAAAAGAAAATAAAATCTTAACCTAAAATTTAGCATCTTCTTGTTGTTCTTCGATTAACCCTTCGCCAATCTCCTTCCTATTCTGATGTTCGATACCCTTCATCTTCTATGGGTATTCCCTTAAATACACAAATAAGCAATCTTCCTTTTTTTCATAAAAGGAAATCCTTCGCTGATTTCCTTTTATCTTTGATCGGAATCTTTCCTGATTTGATTAATGTTAACTTTCTTGATCGTCCATGCTTTGATCTTTTCTTTAGCCCATCAGCTTCTTGTCTTCGGTCCATCAGCCTACTGATTCTCTGGCCCATCAGAAATCTGCATCTTCAGTTAATTTGGTTTTATTGGAGATTTGATTAAGTCCGGTCTAGAACTTAGACCACGACGATCTACCCAGTAAACTATGATTGTACTAAACTATTATGTCTAATTATCTACCATTCTAAATTGTCGTTTGCATTCATATTTTTAAACAAGTATTATTTTTCAAGTTCTAATATACAAATTGCCTTAACAAAAATTTTTGTTGGTTAAGAAAAATATGCTCATCTAGATTCTTCTTTGGAAACCTAACATCACTCTTGATGCGTTTGATTAATCCTAATATCGTAGTCTCATTGATCAAGTTAGACTAAGCAATAAGAACAACCCTAAATAAAGATTCAACTGAAAATCTCTAATTCCAACATCTTAATCTAACAATTCTTAATCCTTTGAAAAACTCTAAACCTAACTAGGGATCTACTTAGGCATGATAAAGATATAAAAATCATAATCATATAAAGAATTGCATAGGTTAAGGATAAAAAGGTTTAAAAATATTCTTAATAAAATGTGGAGTCAAGATTTCTTCTCCACAAGTGCAAACCCAGAAAGAGTCTTAGAAAAAAAAATGGAGCTCTAAAAGTGGCTTAAAAACTTTTAAATAGTTGCAAGTCGGATTAGGTCAACCGGGGATTGGATTGGTCCAAACCCGGCCCCGATCGGTTTGTCCAAACCCAGTCCCGATCGGTTAGAGACCGATCGGTTCCTCCTAAGACCGATCGGTCTGCTCGCCTGCTGGGCAACATGATTGATCGGTCCCGCTTAGACCAATCGATCTCCTTATATCTTGGACGATCGGATCGATCGCTTCCTTTCGTACCGGTCGATCTCCTCAGGTTCTACTTGGCACGCATGTACGCGGAATGACCAGATTGATCAGTCCCTCTGTAGACTGATCGTCCTTCGTGTTTCTGCCCAAAATTTCTGCTTTCTTCATTTTTCCATCAATACTGTTCGTTTCCATCCAATGCGATCTAAAACCAGTAAAAAATCATAAGACTAAAACAACTCGATAAAGACGCAAAAATACCTACAAAACAATGGTTAGTATATGTTAAAATCACAACACATCACACATCACACGTCATATTGAGGATTGTTCTCGGACTCGGACATATTCTGTGTTGATAAGAAAGGAATATGATTAAGTGCAAAACAAAAATTTAAGCGCAATAAAAAGGAGGGAAAAACAAGAGGAAAAGGATTATCCTTTTTGTTGCAAAACGAAGCAGTGTCAAATATTCGAGTCTTCATTTTTGGCTCTATTTCAAAAAAGAAGTTTAGAGGAAGGGGTTGTAAATGTATATTCTGCATGGTTTTAACATTTGATTTTCTTTTGTTTCATTTCCATTTTGCACTATTTTTCTTATTCCATTCATTTGAGTTTCATTTGGTTGTGTTTTTCCTTTTAGGAGTCCTAGGGTGTCTTTTTGTCCGTTTTGTTGGTTTTTCGTACTAATTTAAGTACTTGAGAATGGCTTGTATCACAGAAGATGCATTTCACTGAAAATGCATGTAACTTGAGGAAAAATGAATAGTTCACCTTACGCACATCAAGCTTATGTAAATGAAGAGTTAAAAATATATGTATGAAAGATTGTATCGAGAAAAAAAGATTTAGACATCTTGGATGAAGGTAAACTTTTGACACGACATAAGAACTTTAGTTAGATTCACGATGGAGGTTTTTTCAATTCATTTGAATCCGTATATCAAGAGTTATGGCTAATTAAGTGTACACATATCAAATCTATTACGAAGGAGGACATATCCAAGGAAAAGGAGCTCACTGTCTTTTATGACATCGACCATTTGACCAATCTCACACACCGATGGCAGCAGCACAACCCTGGAAATGAAAGAAAGTCCCTGGAAACTTGAGCCATTGGCCCACATGCCGACGGCACTAGCCATAGGCGACACCTGTTTCTACAACTTTTTCCCTTTTTTAGAGTTTGACTTGGTTTGTCTAGGGTTAACCCAATTTCTTTTAGCCATTTATAAATATGTTTGTAAGCAAATCAAACCAAAATTTTCTTCTTTCTAGAGTTGGATTAGAACCAAACTCTCTCCTCTTGATGATTTGGATTGTTCTTAAACATTCATGCCACTCTAGTGAAAGATTCTTCATCCTTATCTTTTATTTATGTATTTTCATTATTTTATGTCTTTTCCTTTGTTTTTGTTCATGTTTAGAACTTAGTCTTAAGTATGCATTGTGGTAAGGTAGATTAGAGAGATTTTATGATGATTAATGATACTTAGGGCCAGTAGTTTATAATTTCTCATTATTACAATGTGCTTCATACTAAGATTGACGTAGCTAATCAATTCTTAGACTTATGATGCTTTGAGCGTGATAGATGTTCGACAAAATGTGTATATGAAGCCTAATAATGCTTTCATTATTAACCAATGATAATTAATGTTTAAGATAAATGTTAAATACTCTTGGACTTAATGATTACTAGTCATCTCCATAAAGTATGATTAATCAAGCGATTAGTAAATGGATTATTTTCATGATGGTAGATTAGTTTATCACAAAGTGATTTATGCCTTAGGAATGTGTTTGATTTAGCATGTAAATATTGTTAGTTAGCGGATGGTCGCCCCTAGTCTATTGCCTTACCAGGGTCCATATATCGTGATTTTTGTTTTGTGCATTTCCTTTGTTTCTAAAACCAAACCAAAACCCCAAAAATGGCATCGTTAGTTTGTTTCTCGCATCTTTAATGTTGCAATCTTTAGTCCTCGTTGGACCTACCCTTACATACTATCTTGGTATAACCATGCTGATATAAGGTTGAATCTCAATCTATAACCCGGTGCAGCCGTGACTTGCAATGTCCCAAATCTCTCTTGGCTTAAGCGGGCAATAAAACTAAGACAAGAAGTTTTGACCGAGTTAAACGATCAAAGAGTTAACCAAGAGAATTAAATCTCTCAATTTAATTGGTTGTGACTTCACAAGAGAAAAGTGTTTCATACACTAAAATCACTATGAAAAAGAAATAAAAAACTCGATATTTGATGAGTAAAGTTTCTGAATAAGATTCTTTATATTTAGTAGTGTGTATTTTCAATAGTCGAATGAGCTTTATATTTAGTGGTGTATATTTTCAATAGTAGAATGAGCTTTATATAGAACTCTTACAAAAGTTCTAAGAAGGATAAAACAAGAGAGATGATTACACTTAAGGAATATGGCCGTTTGGACAAACATGGAAAGTAATGATTTTTTTTTGATAACTTGGATAGGAAGTGGGATTTCTAGATGCATTGAACAAGTTCCCAACACGAAACAACCTTGAGGAGAGAGCCATTGGTGATTTAGTGCTCTCGATCTCAAATATGGAAAGACTTGGAGAAGGAGGATCCGATTGATCGTATGGTGGAGGGTGCATAGTAGATTGATTTTGGGTTTCCTGAGAGGCTTGATAATCTCTCATGCATGCCATATTTTGGTTTGCAAGTGATTAAACTGGTTGGCCACCAAACTTGTCATAAACAGATCCAAGCGATTAAATTGAAGACACAAATGGACTTGTCTGTCCAAGTCGTGTTTGAGCTTCTAGCAGTGTTTAGGTGACCTCTTAGAAGTATTATAAACCCTCTTGATTGCTAAAAAATGTTTGGAGACTTTAATATACGAAAAGTTCCAAATATGGTAGGTTTCGTTAACACCAACTTGATGAATGGTCCGGGCTGGTTTGGGATAAGATCGATGTCATCGCATTTCCTTTGTGAGTCAGGATTATAGATCAGGTCCGATATTAGCTGTCCAGTCCTTGGTTAGGATTGAATTTATGGGAATATGACCATGTGTCATTTTGTACGTGCTTGAGCGACCATCTTTGTGCTCTTCGGGTTGATTGGCCCGGCCTATCGACTGGTGCTTGGACCGATGACTTCATCTCATGAACTTGTGGTTTTATTTGAGGATTTACAAATAGTAAAGCTTTCCCGCCTAGTTGGATCCTCACTCTATGCTGAAGTTAAAATTAGAGCGTGTGAGTGCATAATTGATGTGGGCATCGACTACTGTTTTATGGCCTTCATCTTCACTTTTCTAACCTCAACTCAAGTGAACATAAAAAAACTAAAAATATTAACTGGTTAGAACAAAAGGCGCTACTTGAGGTTTACATAAAGACCTTCTTGTTCAAGTGTTTGTAACACTTGCTCAATATGTGTTAGGTGGTCGGCAAGACAAGTATTATAAATCAAAATGTCACCAAAGTAGACCCATAGAAACTTACTAATATATGCCCTTAAGACTTGGTTCATTAGCCTCATAAAAGTGTTAGGTGTGTTGGTGAGACCTAATGACATGACGAACACTACAAAAACACTGCCAATTTGCGACTGCGATTTGCGACTACATACGTGGTCGCAAGTTTTGCGACCACATTTGCCACGGTTTAGCGACTAATTTGCGACTATGGCAAAGTAGTCGCAAATTGGTCGCAAAAATGTGACCAATAAGTGTAGTTGCATGTTGGTCGCAATACGCAACCAATTAGCGATTGAAATGCGACTGCGCTACGACTGACCTAGGTAGTCGCTAATCACTCGCAAAATAGCGACTGATTAGCGACTACATATGGAAAATCAGTTGGTAGTCGTTTATTGGTAGCTAAAAATGCGACCAATTTGCGACTACATTCTGTAGTGGCTCATCAGTCACAAAGTGGTGGCAAAATGCCAACATAAAAAATATGTGCGTGTTAGGTATAACGACATTTAAGCGACTACATTGTTGTAGTCGCAAAGTAGTGGCAGATCAGTTGTAAAGTAGTGGCAAAGTAGTGGCAAAATATTGTATATATATGCACCATCCCATTCTCTCATTTGTAAAATCGAAGGAAAAAATTTATTTGAAACATATGGGGAAATTATAACAATTCGAGAGATTGGATGTACAGAAGAATTGATAATGAAACAAGAAATATATCAGTGGAATTTGCACAAGGCATGGAGCAGTTCATGAATTTTGCAAGTAGTCAACCTATAGCTCAAAGTAGCGGAGGTAAGTTTTTCTGTCCTTGTATTAATTACAAAAATGATAAATTTATTCCGGGATGGAAAATATGGAGTCATCTATATAGTCGAGGATTTATGCCAAATTATTATATTTGGTATAAACATGGAGAAGAGCTGAATGTTCAGTTAGAGACGAGTACTAGTCGGGGTGATGTACAAAAAAATCAGGGAGGTACGCGTGGTTGTAGTAATGATGAAACAGTTGGTATATATGGTAATAGATATGTTGAAATGGTGACGGATACATTTCGTGAGACAACGACTGATGATCATCAGTACTATAATCAGAACGAAGAAAATTATAATTATAATGAAGAAGAACGGCCTAATGAAGAAGCACAAAAATTTTACAACATGTTAGAAGTTGCGAAAAATCCATTGTATGATGGTTGTCATGAAGGGCACTCACAGTTATCTTTAGTTGCTCGGTTTATGAACATCAAATCTTATTTTAATTTACCAGAAAAATGTATGGATTCTTGGGCGGAGCTGTTTACAGAATATTTACCCGAGGAGAATTAGGCAACGGGTTCATATTATGAAACCAAAAAATTGATGCGAAATTTAGGCCTCCCGTTTTATACAATTGACCTGTGTGTGTTCAAAATTGTATGATCTTCTGAAAAGAAGATGAGAAATGGGAAAAATGCAAATTTTGCGACTCCCCCCGGTATAAGCCAAGCGAGGGCAGGTCGAGAATACCTTTCAGTCGTATGTGGTATTTACCTATAAATGATAGACTTAAAAGAATGTACCAAAGCGAGAAAACCGCAAGGAAATGAGGTGGCACGCAGAGCATGAAGCAGAAGACGGAGAAATGAGTCATCCATCTGATGCTGCAGAGTGGAAATATTTTCAATATCTACATCCTAGATTTGCTGCTGAATCTCGAAATGTTTATCTTGGCTTGTGTACTGATGTGTTCAACCCATTTGGGATGTCTCGTAATCATTCATTATGGCTGGTGATTATCACTCCATATAATTTGCCACCGGAGATGTGTATGAAGAAAGAGTATTTGTTTCTAACTATTTTGAATTTTGGGCCAAATCATCCGCGTGCTAGTCTGGACATATTCCTCCGACCTTTGATTGATGAGTTGAAAGAATTATGGTCTACGGGAGTTGATGCATACGATGTATCGTTGAACCAAAATTTCAATCTAAAAGCCCTGTTACTTTGGACGATAAGCGATTTTCCCGCTTATGGAATGTTGTCAGGATGGACAACGCATGGAAGGCTGGCCCGTCCAATTTGTATGGATGATACGAAGGCATTTCAATTACCAAATGGGAGAAAGACGTGTTGGTTTGATTGTCATAGAAGGTTTCTTCCTAATGGTCACCCGTTACGGAAAAATAAAACAATTTTTTTAAAAGGGAAGCACGCTTTGAATGACTATCCTCCACAATTATTGACAGGAGAACAAGTTTTATACGAGCGAATAAAAACTGTCAATTCTTTAAGAACATCTGAGTGCGGCGGAAACGGTCATGAAAGTAAAAAAGAAGCTTACGACAGCTGGCATAATTGTCACAAAGAAAGTATATTTTGGGAGTTGCCGTACTGGACGGATCTTAACCTTCGACATAATCTTGATGTGATGCATATAGAGAAGAATTTCTTCGATAACATCATTAATACTGTTATGAATATGAAAGAGAAATCAAAAGATGCAGTTAGTCAAGGTTGGATATTGCGAATTTTTGCTCTAAAAAAGAGTTGCACGTGGATGGTCGGGGTAATGCTCCATTCCCTATATTTCGATTGACCCAAAAAGTGAAAGAACGGTTATTGGAATGTATAAAAAATGATGTCAAATTTCTGGATGGCTATGCGGCAGATTTAGCAAATTGTGTGGATATAGATGGACTAAAGTTGTCGGGCATGAAAAGCCATGACTGTCATGTTTTTATGGAAAGACTTCTCCCTTTTATATTTGTTAAAAATATATAACTAATTTATATTTGAATACTTATGATGTATCAACATCTCAAGCAGATCAAGTTTGTTATATTCCCTATCCGCACACTAAATCATCATTAAAACAAACATGGCTCAATGTTTTGAAAGTTAATCCAAGATCTAACATTTTGGGGAAATACAAAAACAAAGACGAGATTGGCCTCTTGCAACAAGAAAATGATGAAGAGGTAATGCTTGTTCAAGAGATAGAAGTAGATCAGTTGGTCGATAGAGTTAACCATACGGAAGAAATTGATTTCGATGTCGGAGATGCGGAACTAGAAGATGAATTTCAATGTTATATTTCATCTTCAGATGATGACGAGAACGAAGAAATGCAATAAATATAGTTATGCTATTATGTATTTTGTAAATATGATTTTATATAATTCAATGTATTACCAATAACCATATAAATGTGATTTTTTTCCAGTAATTGTGACTGATTTGCCACCACTTGCCATTGCATTGGCAATGTGGTGGCATTTCAGTCACAAAAATTAATCGTGGTCGCAAATCAGTCGCAAATTTGCGACTGATTTGCGACCACATATGGTAAATTCACATTTTCCCTAAGTATTTTCCACATTTAAAACTTGTATTTCTATTCTATATGACTACTAACCATTAGAAGTGATAACATATATTGAAAACCATATTTGTAATGATTTCATATTTTGAAAACATTTGGAATGTATATAAGAAGTATAAGGTTAAGTAAATTTGTTAAGTGTGTTAGGTAAGTTATTTGAAAATTTGGAAAATGTTATTGTTTTCATAGTAATTGAAATTTGTATAACTTATAATCAATTAATCAATCTTATATAATTATATGCATTCATCAAAATCTCAAAATTTAGGGTTTAGGGTATTATTTGTGACTGATTTGCCACCACTTTGCAACTGCATTGGCAATGTGGTGGCATTTCAGTCAAAAAAATTAAATTACAAATCAGTCACAAATTTGCGACTGATTTGCGACCACATCTGGTAAATTCACATTTCCCCTAAGTATTTTCTACATTTAAAACTTGTATTTCTATATTAATGTGACTACTAACCATTATAAGTGATAACATATATTGAAAACTTTAATTGTAATGATTTCATATTTAGAAAACATTTGAAATGTATATAAGAAGTATAAGGTTAAGTAAATTTGTTAAGTGTTTTAGGTAAATTATTTGCAAATTTGGTAAATGTTATTGTTTTCATAGTAATTGAAATTTGTATAACTTATAATCAATTAATCAATCTTATATAATTATATGTATTCATCAAAATCTCAAAATTTAGGGTTTAGGGTATTATTTGTGACTGATTTGCCACCACTTTGCAACTGCATTGGCAATGTGGTGGCATTCGATCAATATATAATAATTATAAATCGATTATTATCGACTGATTTGCATCATAATAAATTCAATATATGTAACTGTGGTCGCAAATGAGACAGTTTGATTTGCGACCATGTAATATATTAAATATATGTAAATGTGGTCATAAATCAGTCGCAAATTTGCGACTGATTTGCGACCACCAATTAATTGGGTGGGAGTTTGAAATTTTTTGAAAACGTTCAAACTCCCACCAAATTAATTGGTGGTCGCAATTCGCAAATTTGCGACTGATTTGCGACCACCATTGCAATTTTTGATAAATTAACTCCAGCACCAAATACAATGTGGTAATAATTTTTTTAATTTTGTAAAATTTTTAATAAATATTTATTATAATTTTAATAATATATTAATATAAAATTAAAATGTCTCTGTATAATTGAAATATTAGGTTTGACTGCGATAACGGAGCTATTACCCATCAAATTGCAAAAAATTTGAAAAATAAATTTGATGGCCCATACTATAGTTGGACCGTCGTACCTGCTGAGAGGCATGAAAAATATTTCATAGAGTTTGCGGTAAGAAATTTTATTTAAAATTTTTTTTATTTAAAAATATTTAAACAAGTTTTAATATTTAAAATATTATTTTGAAGCAATCGTACATCTGGGATCCTGTGATCACCCCTGTGGTACGAAAAGAGTTCGAGGCCGTTTGCGTAAGACGGATGAAAGGGATGGTGAGCACGGTTCATACAACCGGTAAACATCCCCGATGGATTTCCCCAATTCTGTACAAAATTATGACTGACTATTGGGGAACAAAAACGTCTACCGAGAGCAATACCAAATCCTCTCATAAGCGCAACTCCACTGGGAATGGTCTTGGCCCGCACAAACATTTATTGGGCTAAACATCCTACATTCAGGTCCAGCAGGAAATGGTAAGTCATTTTTTCTTTAAATATAATTAACATTTTTGTTATTAATTAAATAAAATTTATTTCAATATCTGTGAAGGAACATAATGTGGAACGACCAGTCTCAATAGGTGAGGTCTTTATAATGACTCACACAAGACCAGATGGTTCGTATGTAGATTTGAAAGAAAAACAAATCTGTGAAGCATACGAACGAAACATCCAAGAGAAGATGGCGATCGTGGAGGTCGATCCAACAGAAACATCTGATGGAACTTCCCGCCCAATTGAACTTCCCGAACAGAAGAATGAGATCTTTATTCAGGTAAAAATTATTTTTCAAAGTTTTTGTTATAACATATTTTTCTAATTAATTAAATAATTAAATTTATTATTTAATTTTTGTTTTTGTTATTTTGTAGTCTTCTGTTGCAGATGACCGAGGCCGTCTTTATGGACTCGGTAGCCTGAACCGCGTAAATTCTAAGGATAGACATACTGGGGTGCAAACCGATTCTTCCGAGTACGTAATGCTTCAAGAACAAAACACGTTAATTAAACAACAAAACGCGCAAATTTTGGAAGCACATCAGAAGATGGAAGAGCTGAATAGAGAAAACCAAAAGAGGATCTCGAGCTTGGAGATGCTCCTCGGGTATTTCCAACGGACGAATCCCACATTCGCCTCCTATATGCGGGATAACGATTGCACAGGAGAACCATCGACGGCTCTGACCCCGACCCCATTTTCGTCTTCAGATTTCCAATTTTCGTCGCCTGAAAATTAACTTTTTTTTCCGTGTAAATTAAAATTTCAATAATAAATATTAGAATTTGAATTTTTTTATTCCCTTTTATTCAAAATTTTATATTAATTAGTTCATATATTTTTTATTTAATACTATAATATTTATTATTCATTAATAAAAACTATTTATAATATTTAATAGTTTAAAAAATATAAATTTATGAAAATATTCATAATTAAAAATTTTAAAATATTATTAAAACATATTAATTTTGGAAATTAATTTTCAAAAATATTTTCAAATAATTTTATTATAAAATAATAAAAATTAAAATAATATTAATATTAAACCATAAATTATATACTATTATATTAATATTTATAAAAAATTAACTAATATTAATATTAAAACATAATAATATAAATTATTATATTAATATTTCTAATTACAAAATTTAATATTATTATTGAAATTAATTTTTAAAAATATTATTAAAATTTATATTTACAAATATTATTTTACATTTATTATTGAAATAATTTAAATATTTTGAAATTAAATTTAAAAATATTAATATTTTTATTTTCAAAATATAAAAATTAATTCAATAATAATTTAAAATTTATATATTTTTTAAAATCTAATTACGTTGTAGTCGCAAATCAATCCCAAATCAGTCGCAATTTTTGCCACCGATTTGCGACTCTTCATACATATGGTCACAAATCAGTCACAAAAAATTGTGACTGATTTGCGACTACAGGAGAAACGCAGTCGCAAAGCAGTCACAACATTTTGTGACTGATTTGCGACTACAGTAGAAACGCAGTCGCAATTCAGTCACAAAATTTTGTGACTGATTTGCGACTGCACTACTCTTGTGGTCGCAAATTAGTCACAAAATTTTATGACGGATTTGTGACTTCATATTTCACAACCACATATGTAGTCGCAAAACAGTGGTAAAATTTGTTACGGAAATTCAGTGGCAAATTAGTCGCAAAATAGTCACCACCAAGTGGTCGCAAATTAGTTGAAAAATGAACTACTATTTTTGTGGTTGCAAATCAGTCGCAAATTTGCGATTGATTTGCGACTAATCTTTTTGCGACTACTATTTTGCGACCACTTTGCGACCATTTCCGTGGTCGCAAAACCAAAGTTTTCTTGTAGTGGAACCATTCATATAAATCGTGTTTGGTTTTGAAGGCTGTCGCACTCGTCCGTTTGATTTCCCACGACTCTTAGGATTGACTAACTGATGAGGACATCAGGTCGTACATCCAGCCAGGAGACCAGACTGGCCGACCAGGAAGCTTGCCCGAGACAGCAGGACCATCTGGCGCGCCTGCCGGACCAGACAGTACCGCCGGACCCTCGACCTATAGGACCAGACCGGTCAACATCGCCGGCGGAGAGGCCCAAGCTTCCGGCACACTTGTTGGGGACGTGAATGACACCGCCGGTCCCCCTGATGACACCGCCGACTCTGGGATCAACTTGGCCGGTCCTGAAGTCATTCCGGCCAGTACCGCGCACAATCCAGCCGGTACAGGCCATCCAGCCGAGTACACGCACACTTCCACTTCTACACAAGAGGACTCGGACCAAATGAGCTACCAGCTCCCGGACATGCACTTAGAGGAAGTATCTACACCAGTGGTACCTCCAGGAGCAATGACAAGAAGCAGATCAAGAGCACTCTTCCACAAATTCAGCTCATGGGTCGACAAGCTTCTAGAGGAAGAGCAGCTAAGGACAATGGGCCAGAAGAGCAAATTAGAGTCCAAAGGCTTCACAAAAACACAAGGAACATCAGAGACTTGGGCTTTAGTGGCAAGAGAGGTCAGGGCCCAAAGATATTTAACCCTACTCCAAGTCGAAGACTAGGAGCAAGGCGCGTGCATGCCACAAGGACGGCCACCTTCCATTTCTTGGCCGTGAGGTGAGTTAAGGTAAGTTTACATTCGAATATATGCCTCTTTCTGTTTTGCAGGGTAGGATCTAGTTGCTTTACATTTTTGAGTCAAAAACATTTTAGGAATAGGTCCTTTTTCGGTTATGCACTTTTGTATCTTTTCCTTTTGTGCACTTTTGTAAACTTTCCTTTTCTTTATTTGAGTCGACCCTAGAAGGTCAAGCTGTTGAGCATATTAATAAGGCTCCTTCCAGCATTCTAGTTCGACAACCTTTTTGCTAATTAATAAAGATCAAATTTTCTTACAAGTTTTCTCTCAAGAATCTTGTGCGCTTAGAACCTAGTTGAGACCAGCCCTCCTAGCTCTAAGTTTGTGATTTATCACGAGGTTCATCACCCCTCGTGTGGTTCACTTCACCCTTCCATCGTTTACCAACCAGAAAACCCCTATCCAGAAGCCTAAGGTTGAGTTTCTCACCTAATCTTCTACAAACAGCCCACGCGCATACATCCTTGAATCAAGGCTTGTATCACTAACCCATGTGCAAGTGTCGTTCACATGGAACCTTTTCCCTCTTCGTCCTTTAAAGTTCTCATTTGAATATTTGCTACTACCACCAGGATATGCACTGATGGCCGCTCTGCTCGGGCTCGCGCCCTAGGTTTTGCAGAGACCGTCGTGCCCTCCAACTCATCGAGGCCTGCCTCTTGCCCCGATGGCCTCGTATAGGTCACCTGTTTCAGCGCCATCCTTTTTGGTGCTAGTTGATTTGGCAGGTGAGTTGTTAGACACTCCATAGCAGATTTCGAATTTCATGACCACCGTCCTACTGTCTTAATCGACCAACACCCTTTGTGGGTTCTAGGTTAGCGCGTAATTGGGCACCGTAACCCGGCTTCTGGTTCATCCTGCATAGCCAGTTCTGCTTATCAAAAATGGCCCATTTGGATCTTGATTCAGTGGGACGGCTCAACAAAGCAGTCGCCCCATCCTACTTATTTAAAGTTTGACAAAAGGTTGAGGGCATTCCGCCCCCGATGCCTATAATCATTGGCTTTACCCGATAGAACTCGCATCCGAGCTATCCTGAGGGAAACTTCGGAGAGAACCAACTACTAGATGGTTTGATTAGTCTTTCACCCCTATCCCCAAGTTAGACGAACGATTTGCACGTGAGTATCACTGCGGGTCTCAACCAGAGTTTCCTTTACCTTCGTCCCGCTCAGACATAGTTCACCATCTTTCGAGTCCCGACATGCATGCTCACACTCGAACCCTTCTCAGAAAATCATGGTTGGTGGGCGGTGCACCCGTTAGGGATCCCACCAATCAGCTTCCTTGCGCCTTACATGTTTACTAACCCGTTGACTCGCACACATGTTAGACTCCTTGGTCCGTGTTTCAAGAACGGTCGAATGGGGAGCCCATAGGCCGACGCCTAGAGCACGCAGATGTTGAGGCTCATCATTAAAGGCACGTGATGTAGACTATAATTAAGGCAGCGACGTCTCCACGAACATATCAAAAACTCGAGCTTAGGCCACCATCTTAATTCGTGTCGATCCACGCCCCGAAATGATCTACAGACCAGATTACTCCGTTTCATATCTGAATGGGACGCATTGCCGGCCCCCATCTGCTTCCCTCCCAAAAATTCCAAGCACTCTTTGACGCTCTTTTCAAAGTCTTTTTCATCTTTACCTCGCGATACTTGTTCGATAGGCTTTGTGGAGCTGTCAAGATCAATGGGATCTCCTAGATCAGGATATGCAATGAAAGATCCCTTAGATCACTTGGATCAATTCGATAGGTTTTGTGGAGCTGTCAAGATCAATGGGATCTCAACATATGTTTTCAAGTTGAGATTGTTCCCATTTTCTCTGGGAGATAAGGCACAAAAGTGGGAGAAGATTTTTCTACATGATACCATCACCTCATGGGATCAATTCAAAAAGGTACTTCTGGCCAAGTTCTTCTCTACTTCAAGGACTGCAAGGTTGAAAAATGAGATCTCCAGTTTGTGCAGCACGGTAATGAAAGCTTCTATGAGGTCTGGGATAGATTTAAAGGCTACACAACACAATGCCTCACCACGAATTCTCTGATGAGTCCTTCCTAATCACTTTATACCAACGAATACTTTCAAAAATTTGCATGCTTTTGGATACCGGAATCAATACAATTTTCTTGGACAAAAGCAGAGATAAAAATGATAATACCATGAGTAATTTCGATCTTGATCTTACATCATCTAGTATACAAGCCTTAAAACTATCCCATCTACAAGGTTGCATCTCTTCTGTCTTTATTTATCATATTCTTCTGTTTAGTTATTTCAACATTCATAAAAAAACTCGAGAAAAAACAAAGGATAATTGACAAAAATAGGATTATTTAAAATTTTTGTTTTAAATATAATATCATAATTTAAATTTTTAAAAATAACATAAATTTAATATTAAAATACTTTAAATTTCTTTTTAATAAGAAAAAAATTAAATTTTAAATTGGAAAAAAAACCCAAATATAATATTTAATTATATTTACAATTTATTTATGATAAATATGTATTTTGAGAAAATAATTTATAATATTTTGGAATTTTAAATTTAGAGTGATAAATTTGGAATAAAAACTTAAAAATAGTATTTTAAGATATTACTCAAAAAATATTATATATATATATATCGATTTATTCTTCATTGTTTTCATACTTGTTGTTTTTCTGTTCATACGTGTTGTTTTACTGTTCATACGTGTTGTTTTTCTTTTCATACGTGTTGTTTTTCTGTTCATACGTGTTGTTTTCTTTTTCATACGTGTTATTTTTCTTGTCATATGTGTTGTTTTCTTTTTCATACGTGTTATTTTTTTGTCATACGTGTTGTTTTTCTTTTCATAAAACCTAAAATAAGAAAATTTCCAGTAATTGACTTGTTTAGTTTCATAACTCAAAGAAAACCAAAAACTTGTTCTTGCGTTTTTTTTTGAAGAATTCTTGTTTCTTTAAAACTTCAAAAAAAACTTCCATAAAAAGTTTTAGTACCTATTTGTGTTTTCTCATA
This sequence comes from Pugionium cornutum, assembly GCA_018901935.1. NCBI lineage: Eukaryota > Viridiplantae > Streptophyta > Magnoliopsida > Brassicales > Brassicaceae > Pugionium > Pugionium cornutum. The sequence continues at coordinate 6,291,915 of CM032165.1, read as the reverse complement.
AGTTTTACAGAAATTCAAGAAAAGGAAAAGTTATTTAAATCCCCCTCGGGGGGAGATGGTTTACAATTTATAAAGGCTCAAATAAAACTATAAATGTATGGTTAAACCGATGTACTATTTAAGGGTCGATCCAACAAACACCAAAGATTGCAACACTAGCGATACGAGAAACAAACTAGTCTAGAGCAATGCAAATTTATGGGGTTTTGGTTTGGTTTTAGTAACAAAGAAATTGCAAAAAGTAAAGTAAAAATTAAGATATATGGAGCATGGATAAGGCAATAGACTAGAGGTGATTATCCGATAACTAACGATATTTACATGCTAAATCAAACGTATTTCCAAGGCATATAACATTTCATTATAGACTAATCCACAATTATGATATAATCTATTTATTAATCGCTTGAGTAATTATATCATCTACACCGTAATCAAATGACCAATAATCATTAAGTGCAAGTATTTTTAGCTTACTTATTATCTTTAATATCAATTATCATTGGTTGAGAATCAAAAATATGATTAAACATTACCTACACATTTGTCGAACACCTATTCGGAACAAAATATCATAATTCTAACAGTTTATTAGATATGTTATTATTTTCATTAAGCAATTCCTAAACATGAAAAAATATAGAATATTAGCCCAAAAGATCATGAACCAACATCAAATCATTCTAATCTAGCCTAAACCATGATCCAACTAAAGACTAAGTTGTAACATGAAGAAAAACAAAGGAAAGAAAGTAGACATAATGAAAATGAATAAATAAAAGATAAGAGTGAAGTATCATTCACTAGAGTAGCATGAATGTTGAAGAATAATCCAAATCAGCAAGAGGAGAAAGTTAGGATATAATCCAACTCTAGAGAGAAGAAAAATTAGGTTTAATGTGTTTAAAAACACATTTATAGGATGGCTAAAAAAACTGGGCCAACCCTAGAAAACCGGGTCAAACCCAAAAAAGGATAAAATTGCAGAAACATGTGCCGCAATAAGCTAATAGGCCATTGGCTAAAATTCCATGGGGCCGTGCTTCTGCCATCAGTGTGTGGGATTGGTCAAATTAACAGATGATGTGTTGTAATTTTGACACACCCAAATCATTTTTTAGAAGTGTTTTTGAGTTTTTATCAAATTCTTTTTTAATTTTTTATGAGTTTTTACAAGTTTTATGGCACACTAGATGGAAACAAGCGATTTTTGGCGGAAAAAAGAAATAAAATGATGTCCAAGCAGAAACTGCAAGGATCGGTTGGTCTAAAGAGAGACTGATCGATCTGATCGTCTAGGAGCCGAGGAGATCGATCGGTCCAGCAGGATCGATTCATCCGATCGTCTAGAAGCCGAAGAGATCAAATGGTCCATGATGGGACAGATTGGTCCGGTTAATCTGCCTATGTGCAAGCCGGCAGAACCTGAGGAGATCGATTGGTCCAGGAGCTGAAGATATCGATCAGTCAAGAGTTGAGAAGATGGATTGGTCTAAGAGGGAACGATCGATCTTACCTTACAGCGGCCGAACAGACTGATCGGTCCCTTGCTGCTCTACGAAAAAACATGTTTGTGTCTGGGTTTCGCCCAATTCGACATCGGATTGACCTAATCTGACTTTGCAACTATTTAAAAAAATTTTCAGCCACTTTTAGGAACACATTTTTATTTTTCTAAGACTTTTTTGGCTTTTGCACTTTTAAACATTTTTGGAAAAAAAATCTTGACTCCACAGTTTGTTGAGAAAATTTCTAAACTTTTTTACTCTTTATTTATGCAGTTTTTTTTACTATGATTTTTTTTTTATCATTATTCATGTGTGAGTAGACCTGTAGTTAGATTATAGGATTTTTAAATTGATTTCACAGATTGCTAGGTTAGGAGGATAAAATTAGAGACACTTACATCTTCATTTATATTGTTCTTATCTCGTAGTGTAATCTAATCAGTTAGACTACAATATTAAGATTAATCAAACACATAAAAAGTACGGTTAGGTTTCTAAAATAAACTTAGATGAGCGAATTATCCTTAACCAACGAAAGATGATGTTAAGATGATTTGTGAACATATTAGAATTTAAACAATAATGCATGTTTAAGAATCTGAATTCAAACGATAGTTTAGAAGGATAGATTATTAGACAAAGTAGTTTAGTGCAACAACAGTTGGTTGACTAGATAGTCGTGTTCTGAGTTTTAGACCACACCTAATCAAATCTCCAATATAACCCAATTAGCAATACTGATTTCTTGCAAATTTTCCTGAACTTCGAGTTTTTCATATTATAAGTTTACATAAATAGGATCTTTCCATTTAGTTATTTGCTCATTAAACTCTTATATTTTTCTTCTTAACAAAATTTTTATTTTCTGAAAATTATAGAATAACAATTGGTCCTTGTGGATTTGATCGCTAAGTACTACTATACTTGCATGTGCACTTGTAGAAAGTTTCTTTGGGTTAAGCCTAAGATATCAAGTTTTTGGCGCCGTTGCTGGAGACCAATAACGTTGCCTATAAGTTTAGGATTTCTTTTTTTGTCTAAGATATCTTGTTTTTAATATATAGTGTTTCTTGTTCTTCTGTGTTTCAGTGTATGACCAGAACCAGAGGGTCTGAAAATCTCATTGCATTAAACAACCAAGAACTCGAAAGACTAGAAAGGCTAATCCGGAAATCCAAGTTAAGAAAACTCACATGGCCGATAATTTTGACAACATGGATAATCAAGCTCAGTTTCCAACTCCCAAATGCTGATGACGCTAAAGCTAACGAAAGGAGACAACATTGTGCTGGAGGTCATCGTATTCTAGGAGATTATGACATGTCATATGCGTTCTACTCCATTCGATATACGATTCGGCCTCCTTCAATCGCGAGGAATGATTTTGAGGTTAAGTCACATATAATTGTTTTGGTAAAGCAGAGCCAGTTTCATGGGTTACTTTCTGAAAACCCCATAGACCGTATCGAGACTTTTGAGGAGATTTGCAACACGATCAAGGCAAATGGAGTGCAAGCTGACTACCTGATGTGCACTCTCTTCAAAGTTTCTATGGCAGAAAAACTATTTGTTGGTTGAAGCAGCTAGCTCCAAAATATCTAACCATTTGAGATGAAGCCAAATCTGCATTCCTAAGCCATATTTCTTTACAAAGTCTAGGTCTAACCTTCTGAGAAACAAGATCTCTAACTTTAACCAAGGTGGTGCATAATTATTTTATGAAGCATGAGAGAGATTTAGAGAGTATATTAGGGTCTGCCTCCATCATGGATTCAGTGAGTCAAATCTCTTGCACACCTTTTACCACAACATCAAGAAATTTTTTTAGATTGCATTGGATACTGTATGCAATGGAGATTTCATGACCACACTGGTTGATGAGGCCTATCTTTTATCAACAAGTTGACTGCTAGTAACATCAACCACTGCCTAGAGTTTGACAGAAGGCAGCAAAATATCAGTAGCATTGAATCGCAAAGGATAGAAGAGTAGAGTGCAAAGATGTAGATGATATTGAAGAGGGAGCGACTGAAGTCAATCAATTTTTGCAATGAGGTTGAGGAAATTGATGTGTTTGCAGGAGATATGGGCAATGACATGGATGATCATGTTGAGGTAAGATACATCAAAACAGGGTAACAATTCCAAGAAAATTCGTTCAACACGAACTATAAGAACCACCCAAATATGTCCAATATGAGCAATAAAGTTAGAGAATCACCAAGATCAGGTCTACCCTCATAAGCAATAATGTTGAGAATCACCAAGATCAGGTATACCCTCCTAAGCAATAATGTTGAGAATCACCAAGATCAGGTCTACCATCTTAAGCAAACTTTCCAACCAAAGCAAGGGAATCATAGTGCTTTTGGTCAGCAATTCCCAAATAGAGGGCAAAATAGTAGTTTCAACAAGGATTTCCAAATGACCTATCAAGCGCTTGTGGCTGCCTCCGCTCTTCCTAACAAGAAAAATTGAGTTAAAATTTCAACAACTCTTGGAAGGGCAATAGAAGAATGCCTAAGAAATCAATGCTAAGGTTGACAACATGTACAAGAATTTGAACGGTAAATTTGAGGCACTATCTTCGCTACTCTAGAAACTAGATGTTCAAGTAGCATATACTACAGTGGCAATAAAGACCTGTTGGCGTTCTCCCTAAAAACCCGAACAGAATCCTATAAAAGAGTATTGTAATGCCATTACACTTAAAAGTGGCCATGAGTTGAACGTAACTGCAAAAGGGGCAAGAAAATAGTTCCGGACGTCGAGATGGCAGAAAAACTAAACAAACCAGTGGGGCATATGATCAATCGATTAAACAAAGGAATTGAGCGATCCAAGAACCATGCCAATTGATTCAGTCTAGTAGCCGATCCAGTGTGCTGGGAGATCGACCGATCAGACCGTGGACCGATCGATCCCCCAATAGATCTATTGATCCTCCCTTAGATCGATCGATCTAGCTGCTGGACTACAACTTGCACCTGTAGAACATAGCTATATTCCTAAGGCACCGTACACGAGCCGTCCTAGATGGTCTAAAAAGGAGTCTGTGGAGACTTGCACTACAAGAAAACAGTCATTTTTCCACTCTAATTTACGACCACATATGTGATCGCAAATATATCGACTCTTTTGGGACTATTTTGCTACTAATTTGCGACTACAAGCCTGTAGTCGCAAATTGATCGCACTTTTGGGAATAAAACCCATAGTCGCAAATTGGTCACAATTTGTTGCGGCCAATATGCGACTAGTTTGTGATTGAGCCATGTAATCGATACTCAGTCGCATTTTTGAGACCAAAGAGCTACTACGTATGATGCACTCTTATAGAGATCGCATTTTAGTCACAAAATATGCGACTAATATGCGATCATATGTGTATTTTTACATGTTTTTTCATGTATTTTATACATTTCAAACTTGTAATTTCAATGCTATTTATGTATAAATCATTATACGTTTAAATATACAGTTAAAATCACAAATATGTTGTACAAAAATTATGAAACATATAAGATATATAATATGTAGTATAAGGTTAAGAAAATGTGTAAAGTATTTTAATAAAATGATTTACAAATTTGATAAATTTGTTAATTTTTGTTGTGTACTTACTAATTTAATTCTATACAATTCCTAATGTTATAATTAGTCTTATATAATTCATAATTTCTAAAAATTTATTAAATTTAGGGTTTAAGATATTATTTATAACTATTTTGCCACCATATTGCCACTACATTTGAAGTGATGTGGTTGCAAATTGGTTACAAAAATAAGTCGTAGTTACAAATTGGTCACAAAAGAGCCACCAATTTGTTATTACGCTATGAAATTTCTTAGGTGGTCGCAAATTGGTCCCGAATTTGCGACCAATTTGCAACCACATGTGTAATTTAACATGTTTTTCAATTATTTTACACACTTTAAACTTCTAATTTCAATACAATGTATGTACAAATTATTATAAATCCAAATATACAATTATAAAACACAAATATGTTGTACAAAAATTATGAAACATATAAGGTTTATAATGTATAGTATAAAGTTAAAGAAATGTGTAAGGTGTTTTGATAAATTTGTTAATTGTTGTTGTGTACTTACTAATTTAATTTTATACAATTTATAATGTTATAATTAGTCACATATAATTGTTTTGGTGAAGTAGAGCCAGTTTCATGGATTACTTTCGAAAACTCCATGGACCGTATCGAGACTTTTGAGGAGATTTGCAACACGATCAAGGCAAATGGAGTGCAAGCTGACTACATGATGTGCACTCTATGGCAGAAAGACCATTTGTTGGTTGAAGCAGCTAGCTCCAAAATATCTAACCATTTGGGATGAAGCCAAATCTGCATTCCTAAGCGATTTCTTTACAAATTCTAGGTCCAACCTTGTGAGAAACCAGATCTCTAACTTTTAACAAGGTGATGTTGAATCATTTTATGAAGCATGAGAGAGATTTAGAGAGTATATTAGGGTCTGCTTCTATCATGGATTCAGTGAGTCAAATCTTTTGAGCACCTTTTACCATAACATCGAGAGAAAATATAGATTGCATTGGATACTGCAAACAATGGAGATTTCATGACCACACAGGTTGATGAGACATATGCTTTTATCAACAAATTGACTGATAGTAACATCAACCACTGCCTAGAGTTTGGCAGAAGGCAGCAAAATGTCAGTAGCATTGAATCGCAAAGGATAGTAGAGCAGAGTGCAAAGATGTAGATGATATTGAAGAGGGAGCGACTGAAGTCAATCAATTTTTGCAATGAGGTTGAGGAAATTGATGTGTTTGTGGGAGATATGGGCAATGACATGGATGATCATGTTGAGGTAAGATACATCGAAACAGGGTAACAGTTCCAAGAAAATTCGTTCAACACGAACTATAAGAACCACCCAAATATGTCCAATATGAGCAATAAAGTTAGAAAATCACCAAGATCAGGTCTACCCTCCTAAGCAATAATGTTGAGAATCACCAAGATCAGGTATACCCTCCTAAGCAATAATGTTGAGAATCACCAAGATCAGGTCTACCATCTTAAGCAAACTTTCCAACCAAAGCAAGGGAATCATAGTGCTTTTGGTCAGCAATTCCCAAATAGAGGGCAAAATAGTAGTTTCAACAAGGATTTGCAAATGACCTATCAAGCGCTTGTGGCTGCCTCCGCTCTTCCTAACAAGAAAAATCGAGTTAAAATTTTAACAACTCTTGGAAGGGCAATAAAAGAATGCCTAAGAAATCAACGCTAAGGTTGACAACATGTACAAGAATTTGAACGGTAAATTTGAGGCACTATCTTCGCAACTCTAGAAACTACATGTTCAAGTAGCATATACTACAATGGCAATAAAGACCTGTCGGCGTTCTCCCTAAAAACCCGAACAAAATCCTATAAAAGAGTATTGTAATGCCATTACACTTAAAAGTGGCCATGAGTTGAACGTAATGGCAAAAAGGGGTAAGAAAATAGTTCTGGACTTCGAGATGGCGGAAAAAATAAACAAACCAGTGGGCCACATGATCAATCGATTAAAAAAAGGAATTGAGTGATCCAAGAACTGTGCCGATTGATTCAGTCTGGTAGCCGATCCAGTGTGCTGGGAGATTGACCGATCAGACCATGGACCGATCGATCCCCCAGTAGATCTATTGATCCTCCCTTAGATCGATCGATCTAGCTATTGGACTAGAACTTGCACCTGTAGAACATAGCTATATGCCTAAGGCACCGTACACGAGCTGTCCTAAATGGTCTAAAAAGGAGTTTGTGGAGACTAGCTGATACAAGCCTCGATTCAAGGTTTGGATGCGCGTGGGCTGTTTGGAGAAGGTTAGGAGAGAAACTCGACCTTCGACTTCTTGGATAGGGGTTTTTGGGTTGGTATTCGATGGAAAGGTGAAGTGAACAACACGAGGGGTGATGAACCTCGTGATAAATCACAAACTTAGAGCTAGGAGGGCTGGTCTCAACTAGGTTCTAAGCGCACAAGATTCTTAGAGAGAAAACTTGTTGGAAGAAAGTTCTATCTTTATTAATATCAAAAAGGTTGTTGAACTACAATGCTGGAAGGAGCCTTATTAATATGCTTGACAGCTTGACCTTCTAGGGTCGACTCAAAGAAAGAAAAGGAAAGATTACAAAAGTGCACAAATGGAAAATGTACAAAAGTGCATAACCGAAAAAGGACCTATTCCTAAAATGTCTTTAACTAAAAAAATGTAAATATTCTAGATCCTACCCTGCAAAACAGAAAGAGGCAAATATTCGTATTGAAAACTTACCTTCCTTACCCCACGGCCAAGAAATGGAAGGTGGCCGTCCTTGTGGCATGCATGCGCCTTGCTCCTAGTCTACGACTTGGAGTAGGGTTAGGAATCTTTGGGCCCTGACCTCTCTTGCCACTAAAGCCCAAGTCTCTGAACTCCCTTGCATTGTTGAGAAGCCTTTGGACTCTTCTTTGCACTTCTGGCCCATTGTCCTTAGTCGATCTTCTCCTAGGAGCTTGTCGACCCATAAGCTGAACTTGTGGAAGAGTGCTCTTGATCTGCTCCTTGTCATTGCTCCTGGTGGCACTACTGGTGTGGAGACTTCCTCTAGATGCATGTCATGAAGCTGGTAGCTTATCTGGTCCGAGTTTCCTTGTGTAGAAGTCGAAATGCTCATGTACTCGGCTGGATCGGCTGTACCGGCTGGACTGTGCGAGGTACTGGTCAGAATGTCTTTATGACCTGCCAAGTTGATCCCGGAGTCGGCGGCGTCACCAAGGGGACCGGCGGTGTCATCCACGTTGCCACCAATTATGCCGGAAGCTTGGGCCTCTCCGCCGGCAATGCTGATCGGTCCGGTCCTATTGGTCGAGGGTCCGGTGGTACCGCTTAGGCCGGCAGACGTGCCAAATGGCCCGGCTGTCTCGGGCAAGCTTCCTGGTCGGCCAGTCTGGTCTCCTGGCTGGACATACGACCTAATGCTCTCATCATCCCCTCCCTCTTCAGTAGGTTTTGACCTCAAAACTGGTTCATCTGTATGGAAAGGGGCTAAGTCAGTTACGTTGAACATGTTGGACACATTAAACTCACCTGGGAGCTCGATCCGGTAGGCGTTGTTGTTTATCCTCTCCAGCACTCTAAATGGTCCATCTCCTCTTGGTGCTAGCTTGGAACTCCTTAGGTTGGGGAACATCTACTGCCGTAGGTGTAGCCACACCCAATCGCCTGGTTGAAAGATCACCTCCTTTCTTCCCTTGTTGGCATGAGTCACGTATTGCCCGGTCCTTTTCTCCAGGTTCTCTGCTACCTTATGGTGTTACTTCCTTATGAAATCTGCCTTGGATGCTCCGTTGAGGTTGGTCATCTCTGCTGGTGGCAGTAGCGTTTGCTCCAATGGGGTGAGAGGGTTAAAGCCGTATACTACTTCAAATGGTATCTTCTTGGTTTCTGAGTGCATGGCTCAGTTGTAAGCGAACTCTATGAATGGCAGACACTCCACCCAAGTCTTGAGGTTCTTCCCTAGTGCAGTCCTGGGAAGAGTTGATAGTGTCCTGTTGACAACTTCAGTTTGGCCATCGGTTTGAGGATGGCAGGTGATAGAGAAGAGTAGCTTCATGCCTAGCTTCCTCCAAAGGGTCCTCCAGAAATGGCTGAGGAACTTGGTGTCCCTGTCTGATACGATGGTCCTTGGCACTCCATGAAGCCGTACTATCTCTCTGAAGAACAGCTCGGCTGTTTGCGTGGCATCATTGACATTGGCACACAGAATGAAGTGTGCCATCTTGGAGAATCTGTCCACCACTACAAAGATTGCATCTTTGTGGTTGATCTTGGGCAGTCCTAGAACAAAGTCCATTGATATATCCACCCATGGATGCGTCGGTATGGGCAGTGGGAGATACAACCCGTGAGGTTGCACTCGGAACTTTGCTTTCTTGCAAGTGATGCACCTTGCACAATGAGCTTCTACTGTCCTCTTGATGTGTGGCCAGTAGAAGTGTTCCTTGACCACTGCTAGAGTCTTGTCGACACCAAAGTGGCCCATGAGTCCTCCTCCATGAGCTTCTCGGATGATAAGCTCCCTTAATGATCCTTGTGGTATGCACAACCTTCTCTCTCGGAACAAGAATCCCTCATGGATGTAAAACTTGCCATGACTCCCTGTGCCACACTCCTTGTAGCTCTCAGAAAAGTCAGAATCATCCTTGTATAGGTCTTTGATGTGCTTGAACCCTAGGACCTTTGCCTCCATGGTGGATATCAAGGCAAACCTCCTTGATAGTGCATAGGCTACCACATTGTCTTTGCCCTTTTTGTACTTGATGACGTACAGGAAGGTCTCTATGAACTCCATCCACCTGGCATGTCTCCTCTTGAGATTGGTTTGCCCTCTGAGGTGTTTGAGAGTCTCATGATCAGTGTGGATCACAAACTCCTTGGACAGCAAGTAATGCTGCCAAGTCTCCAATGCTCGGACAAGGGCATAAAGCTCCTTGTCGTAAGTGGGGTAGTTCAGTGAGGCACCACCTAGCTTCTCACTGAAGTATGCCACTGGTCTCCCTCCTTGGGTTAGTACTGCTCCTATGCCTATTCCAGAGGCATCACACTCCATTTCAAACGACTTGTTGAAGTCGGGCAGGACTAGCACTGGTGCATGTGTAAGGCTGTCCTTCAAGGCCTGGAATGCCTTCTCCTGAGCTTCTCCCCAACTGAATCCCATGTTCTTCTTCACTACTGCCGTCAATGAAGAGGCAATACTGCTGAAGTTGGGCACGAATCTCCTATAGAAGCTGGCCAGTCCATGGAAGCTCCTCACTTGGCTGATGTTGCTTGGTGTTGGCCATTCTTGTATGGCTCGAATCTTCTCTTCATCAACCTGTAGGTCCTGTGAACTTGCAACAAAAACTAAAAAGACAAGTTTATCAGTACAAAAGATGCACTTCTTGAGATTGGCATAAAGCTCTTCTTGTCGAAGGGTTTTAAGTACCATCTCAAGATGTGTGAGGTGTTCCCATAGGCACTTACTATAAACTAATATATCATCAAAGTAAACCACTACAAAATTACTTATGTACGCCCTAAGAACTTGGTTCATAAGGCGCATGAAGGTGCTTGGGGCATTAGTCAAGCCGAATGGCATGACTGTCCACTCGTAGAGCCCTTGCTTTGTCTTGAAAGTAGTCTTCCATTCATCACCTTCCTTCATCCTGTCTTGGTGGTATCCAATCTTGAGGTCTATCTTGAAGAAGACCGTGGCTCCACTCAACTCGTCTAGCATGTCATCCAGCCGTGGTATCGGATGCCGGTACTTGACTGTGATGTTGTTGATTGCTCGGCAGTTCACGCACATTCGCCAAGTCCCATCCTTCTTGGGCACTAGTAGCACTGGTATGACACATGGACTGAGGCTCTTTCGAACATACCCTTTCTCCAGGAGCTCCTTGACTTGTTTCTCAAGCTCCTTGGACTCCTCTGGACTCATCCGGTAGGCTGGCCGGTTGGGCAGGGCTGCTCCAGGCACTAGGTCGATCTGGTGTTCTATGCAACGTAAAGGAGGCAAACTTGCTGGTATCTCCTTTGGGAACACATCCTGGAACTTGTTGAGGAGAGTTGCCACTTCAGGAGGTAGCTCTACCTGTTCTTTTTCTACATTTAACACTTCTTTGAAAACCATTAGTAGCATTAGATCCTTTGAGGCTAAAGCTCTCTGGACATGACTCGGTTGAATAAGAAAATTAGATTTAATGAGCTTATTTTCCTTACTCATTTGCTGTTGAAGCTCATGTACCTGTGCAGGTGTAAGAGGAGCTAGGCTGACCTTTCTCTTGTCATGCACGAAAGTGTAGAGATTGGTTCGGCCATCATGCCTGGTCTCCTTGTCAAACTGCCATGTCCTTCCTAGCAGAAGATGGCCAGCTTGCATGGGCACCACGTCGCACACGACTTGGTCTTGGTACTTGCACACACTGAATGGCACAGTGACTTGCTCATGGATCTTGAGCTCCACTTTGTCATCGAGCCATCTCAGTCTATATGGTCGAGGATGCCTTGTCTTCTCTAGACCTAGCTTATCAACCATATATGCACTAGCAACGTTAGTGCAAGAACCACCATCTATGATGAGGTTACATACCTTGCCCTTGATGGTGCAACAGCTGTGGAAGATGTTCTCCCTCTGGATGGTTTCTGAAGGATCCACCATTGCACTGAGGATGCGTCTAGTGACCAACACTTCCCCCACATCAGGGTACTCAATGTCACCGTATTCTTCTTCTGGTTCGTAGTCTTCTTCATCTTGGGACTCATACTCTCTAGCCTCCATAATCAGCATGACCCGGTTGTTTGGGCACTCCCTTAAGATGTGTCCACAACCCCTACACTTGAAACAAGTGATGTCACGTGATCTCTGAGGGTTAGAAGACTTACTAGGCTCTCTCTGGTCACGGGTGGATTCAGGAGGCTTGCTCTTGAACCTTGACTCGATCTCTATGCTCTTGCCTTTGTCTACGGGCTTGGAAATGTTGCTTGGTGCCCAAGGTGTCTTAGGCTTTCTGCAGATGTCTAGGCTCTTATGTTTGATGTGCTGCTCAGCCTGGATAGATAGGTGGAACAAGTCTTTGAAGTCATTGTAGATTTGCCTTTCCACCTTGCGGCTTATTCTTTCTTGGAGTCCATCCAAGAATTGTGCCATCAACGCTTCTTCATCATCATTGAGCTCCAGCCTGTTCCTTAACTTCTCGAACTCTTCAGAGTACTCCTCTACTGATCTAGTACCCTGCTTAAGAGTACGAAAACGACGTTGCAAGTCTCTATGAAAGTAAGGTGGAACAAACCTTTGTCGCATGACATCTTTCATGTCGACCCATGAGTCTATGGGCCTCATTCTTTTCCTCCTTCTGTCAGATACCTCACGATCCCACCAGATGAGGGCATTGTCTGTGAGTTGTGCTACTGCCATGAGACTCTCCTAGGCCTTGGTTGGTTGTAATGATCGAAGATATGATCCATTCTTCTCTCCCAATCTAGGTAAGCCTCGGGGTCTACTTTTCCTGCAAAACTTGGAAGAGTTAGCTTAACATCAGGATGAGTTACCCGGTTGTATATGTGTTCATCTCCATCCTCATGATGTCTAGGAGGCATTCTTGGTCTCTGGTGAAGACCATATGGCTCGAAGCTATCATTTTCTGCCTCTGGTTGCCGTGGAGGTCCTCTCGGCCTATGGTGATAGTTATGAGGTTGTGTGTCCTCATCTCCATCTGGCTGGGGCTCCTCCTGTTCGTGCCGTGTCCTAAGGTGCTCAAGACCCTCAGCACGGTCTTGCTCAGCTCTCACGTGCCTTATGGCCTAGAATCTCACAGGCCTCTCCATGCGCTCCAACCTCTCGCCTATTGATGCGAGTTGTGTTTGGAGGGTGGTGAACATGGCCATCATGGCTTCGGTTGCTTCTCTATTTTCTTTTGCCATTGCGTACTACAAAGAAAGAAGACAAGTTATGATGTTCCTAAATTATTAGGAGGGTTTTTTTTATAAGGGGGATTCGAAAAAATGCAAAAAGGAAAAATTTGAGAAATGGAAAATTCGAAAATATGGAGATTTGAACAAAAAAGAAACTTTCTTGACAACTATTGCTAGCTGTCCAATTCGAATCCTTTTGCTATTTTTCCTATTTTCTTTTTCTTTTCCTTTTAATTTAACTTAAATTTAATGGAAATGTGATTCTAACAAAAAGAAAAGTCGAAATTTGTAATGCAAGAATGATTCTAGAACCTAGTGATGCACATAGGAACTAGATGCACTCGGTATGAACTTAAATGTTATTTTTTTTTTCTTGAATGAAACTTAAACTAATGCAAGAACAAGAAACAAAACAAGTTAAGGGATAGAAACAACCTGGTTTAGGAGCTTTAAGCTCTGATACCAAAATGATACAAGCCTCGATTCAAGGCTTGGATGCGCGTGGGCTGTTTGGAGAAGGTTAGGTGAGAAACTCGATCTTAGACTTCTTAGATAGGGGTTTTTGGGTTGGTATTAGATGGAAAGCTGAAGTGAACCACACGAGGGGTGATGAACCTCGTGATAAATCACAAACTTAGAGCTAGGAGGGCTGGTCTCAACTAGGTTCTAAGCGCACAAGATTCTTAGAGAGAAAACTTGTTGGAAGAAAGTTCTATCTTTATTAATATCAAAAGGTTGTCGAACTACAATGCTGGAGGGAGCCTTATTAATATGATCGAGAGCTTGACCTTCTAGGGTCGACTCAAAGAAAGAAAAGGAAAGATTACAAAAGTGCACAAATGGAAAATGTACAAAAGTGCATAACCGAAAAAGGACCTATTCCTAAAATGTCTTTGACTCAAAAAATGTAAATATTCTAAATCCTACCCTGCAAAATAGAAAGAGGCAAATATTCGTATTGAAAACTTACCTTACTTACCTCACGGCCAAGAAATGGAAGGTGGACGTCCTTGTGGCATGCACGCGCCTTGCTCCTAGTCTTCGACTTGGAGTAGGGTTAGGAATCTTTGGGCCCTGGCCTCTCTTGCCACTAAAGCCCAAGTCTCTGAAGTCCCTTGCATTGTTGAGAAGCCTTTGGACTCTTCTTTGCACTTTTGGCCCATTGTCCTTAGTCGATCTTCCTCTAGGAGCTTGTCGACCCATAAGCTGAACTTGTGGAAGAGTGCTCTTGATCTGCTCCTTGTCATTGCTCATGGTGGCACTACTGGTGTGGAGACTTCCTCTAGATGCATGTCCTGAAGCTGGTAGCTTATCTGGTCCGAGTTTCCTTGTGTAGAAGTCGAAATGCTCATGTACTCGGCTGGATCGGCTGTACCAGCTGGACTGTGGGAGGTACTGGCCGGAATGTCTTCAGGACCGGCCAAGTTGATCCCGGAGTCAGGGGCATCACCAAGGGGACCGGCGGTGTCATCCACGTCGCCACCAATTGTGCAAGAAGCTTGGGTCTCTCCGCCTGCAATGCTGATCGGTCCGGTCCTATTGGTCGAGGGTCCGGCGGTACCGCTTGGGCCGGCAAACGTGCCAAATGGCCCGACTGTCTTGGGCAAGCTTCCTGGTCGGCCAGTCTGGTCTCCTGGCCGGACATACGACCTGATGTCCTCATCACTAGCACTACAAGAAAACAGTCATTTTTCCACTCCAATTTGCGACCACATATGTGGTCGCAAATTTAGCTACTCTTTTGGGACTATTTTGCTACGAATTTGCGACTACATGCCTGTAGTTGTAAATTGGTTGCACTTTTGGGAATAAACCCATAGTCGCAAATTGGTCACAATTTGATGCGACCAATATACGACTAGTTTGCGATTGAGCCATGTAATCCCAAATTAGTCGCATTTTGAGACCAAAGAACGACTACGTATGCTGCACTCTTATAGATATCGCATTTTAGTCACAAAATATGCGACTAATATACGGCCATATGTGTATTTTGGCATGTTTTTCATGTATTTTATACATTTCAAATTTGTAATTTCAATACTATTTATGTATAAATCATTATACATTTAAATATACAGTTAAAACCACAAATATGTTGTACAAAAATTATGAAACATATAAGATATATAATATGTAGTATAAGGTTAACGAAATGTGTAAAGTGTTTTAATAAAATGATTTACAAATTTGATAAACTTGTTAATTGTTGTTGTGTACTTAATAATTTAATTTTATACAATTCCTAATGTTATAATTAATCTTATATAATTTATTATTTTTAAAAATTTATTAAATTTAGGGTTTATGTTATTATTTGTGACTATTTTGATACTACATTACCACTACATTTGAAGTGATGTGGTTGCAAATTGGTTATAAAAATAAGTCGTAGTCACCAATTGGTCACAAAAGAGCCATCAATTTGTTACTACGCTATAACATTTCTTAGGTGGTCGTAAATTGGTCCCAAATTTGCGACCAATTTGCAACCACGTGTGTAATTTAACATGTTTTTCAATTATTTTGCACAATTTAAACTTCTAATTTCAATACGATGTATGTACAAATCATTATAAATCCAAATATACAATTATAAAACACAAAAATATTGTACAAAAATTATGAAATATATAAGGTTTATAATGTATAGTATAAAGTTAAAGAAATGTGTAAAGAGTTTTGATAAATTTGTTAATTGTTGTTGTGTACTTAGTAAATTAATTTTATACAATACATAATGTTATAATTAGTCTCATATAATTCATAATTTCTAAAAATTTATTAAATTTATGGTTTATGATATTTTTGTGACTATTTTGTCACCACATTACCACTGTATTTCGAATGTGGTTGCAAATTGATCACAAAAATAAGTCGTAGTCACAAATTGGTCACAAAAGAGACACCAATCTGTGACTACGCTATGGAATTTCTTAGATGGTCGTAAATTTGCGACAAATTTGCAACCACATATGTATTTTTACATATTTTCAAGTATTTTACATATTTTAACATTCTAATTTCAATAAAATATATGTACAAATCATTATAAACCCAAAATATATAATTATAAATCACAAATATGTTGTATAAAAATCGTGAAACATATAAGGTTTATAATGTGTATTATAAGGTTAAAGAAATGTGTAACGTGTTTTAGTAAAACGATTTACAAATTTGATAAATTTGTTAATTTTTGTTGGTACTTAATAATTTAATTTTATACAATTCATATTATTATAATTAGTCTCATATATTTTATAATTTGTAAAAAATTATTAAACTTATGGTTAGGGTATTATTTGTAACTATTTTGCCACCATATTACCATTATATTTGTAATGTGGTTGCAAACTGGTCATAAAAATAAATAATAGTCACAAATTGGTCACAAAAGAGCCATTAATTTGTGACTACGCTATGAAATTTGTTACAATTTACGACCAATTTACAACTACGTATGTATTTTAAATGTTTTTCAAATATTTGACACATTTTAAACTTCTAATTTCAGTAATATATATGTACAAATCACTATAAACCCAAATATATAATTATAAACCACAAATATGTTGTACATAAATTATGAAACTTATAAAGTTTATAATGTGTAGTATAAGGTTAAAGAAATGTGTAAAGTATTTTAGTAAAATAATTTATAGATTTGATAAATGTGTAAGGTTTTTTAGTAAAATAATTTATAATTTTGATAAATTTTTTAATTTTTGTTGTGTACTTACTAATTTAATTTTATACAATTCATAATATTATAATTAGTCTCATATAATTCATAATTTCTAAAAATTTATTAAATTTATGGATTACAGTATTATTTGTAACTATTTTGCCACCATATTGCCACTATATTTGGAGTGTGGTTACAAATTATTAATAAAAATAAGTTGTACTCACAAATTGGTCACAAAAAGACCACCAATTTACGACTATACTATGAAATTTCTTAGGTGGTCGCAGATTGGTCACAAATTTGCAAATAATTTGTGACCACATATGTATTTTTTTTACATATTTTTCAAATATTTTACAAATTTTAAACTTCTAATTTTAATATTATATATGTACAAATTATTATAAATCCAAATGTACAATTATAAATCACAAATTTATTGTACAAAAATTATGAAACATATAAAGTTTATAATGTATAGTATAAAGTTAAAGAAATGTGTAAAGTGTTTTAGTAAAATGATTTAGAAATGTCATAAATTTGTTAATTGTTGTTATGTACTTACTAATTTAATTGTATTCAATTCATAATGTTATAATTACTCTCATATAATTTATAATTTTTAAAATTTTATTAAATTTATGGTTTACGATATTATTTGTGACTAATTTACCACTATATTACCTATATATTTGGAGTCTGGTTGCAAACTGGTTACAAAATAAGTCGTAATCACAAATTGCTCACAAAAGAGCCACCAATTTGTGACTGCGCTATGAAATTTCTTAGGTGGTCGCAAATTGGTCGCAAATTAGTCGCAAATTTGTGACCAATTTGTCACTACATATGTATTTTTATATGTTTTTTATATGTTTTTCAAGTATTTTACATATTTTAAACTTATAATTTCAATACTATATATGTACAAATCATTATAAATCCAAATATACAATTATAAACCACAAATATGTTGTACAAAAATTTTGAAACATATAAGATTTATAATGTGTAGTATAAGGTTAAAGAAATATGTAAAGTGTTATAGTGAAATGATTTACTAATTTGATAAATTTGTTAATTGTTATTGTGTACTTACTAATTTAATTTTATACAATTCGTAATGTTATAATTAGTATCATATAATTCATAATTTCTAAAAATTTATTAAAATTTAGGGGTTAGGATATTATTTGTGACTATTTTCCACCACATTGCTATTACGTTAGGAGTGTGGTTGCAAATTGGTCACTATTTTTACGACTAATTTGCGATCATCCTGTATTTTTTTTACAGGTGGTTGCAAATTGGTCACTATTTTTGCGACCAATTTGTGACCACCCTGTACTTTTATAGGTGGTCGTAAATTGGTCACTATTTTTGTGATCAATTGTGGCCACCCTATATTTTTTGTACGTGGTCACAAATTGGTCCCAAATTGGTCACTATTTTTGTGATCAATTTGTGACCACCTTGTATTTTTTGTACTGAACAATTTGCCATCAAGCCAGAAATTAGTAAGGGATCATAAATTGGTCGCAAATTTGCGATCAATTTATGACCACCATTAATTTTGGAGGGAATTGAAATTTTCAAAAATGTTCAACTCCCCCATTTAATTGGTTTGCGACCAATTTATAACCACGCCGATTTGTAACCAATTTTTGACTACTATATATTGGTAATTATATATATATATATATATATGACTTTTTATTCTCACATTTCACAATTCAAACATTCGAAAACCTATCAGAACCATTCAAAACCTCCAAAACTTCTCAAACACATTTAGTTTTTTTTATTGTAATTACATTTATTAATTATATTATAATTTATTTTATAATTGATATATATTTCTAATTTTATTTTAATAATTTTATTTATAGTTTAATTAAATAAAATGAATAAGTAATTAATAAAAATTATAAATAAATAAATAATCAATAAATATTATAGATAATTAATTAAAAAATAATTAATAATTTACATATGAATAATTAATAATTATTAATTAATAACAACTAATAATTATTACAAATAAGTATTATTAATAATTAATAAATATTATAAATAATTAAATAATTAAAAAAAAATTGTAACCAATTTGTGATCATCACACTGTTTATTTAAATAGTGTGATTGCAAATTGGTCACCTTTTGTTGTGACCAACTCGTAGTAACAAATTGGTCGTAAAATTTGTAACTCTTTGAGAATGGCAAATTACTCGTAATTTCTGTGTTGATATTGTGATCGCAAATTGGTCATAAAATATACAACTGCTACATTAGTCAGAAAATAGTAGCAAATTTGCGACTAATATACGATCACAAATTTTTGCTACGAAAGATCTGCGACCACATCGCAAATATGTGATTTACGACCAGTTTGTAACTACTTGTGTTGTAGCAAATCATCTGTTTTCCTGTAGTGTAGATGCAAAACAATGTTTGAGGACATCACGATTAAACTATTATGCATGTGGTATGATACCGAATTTTCGACAATATGTACAGAAAATGATTATCAACAATTTTACTTATAGAAAAAAATCATAATGATCAATTCAGATTGTGTAATTAATCACGAGTTTTAATCATATGTAGAATGCATCTAATTTATTTTGAGGGTCGACTCAAACTAAATCTACCAAAGTTTGCAAATTAAAATTGTATTGCTGTCACAATTCAAAATTTTGAGTCCGGGTTTCAATTTTTATTTGAATTCTTACCAACCAGTCAACCACTAGACTTACTCTTTTGGTTATTAATTTGAATTTGCCATTTTGTGACTGTGGCCCGTTTATTAATACTTACCAACCCGTTAATAAACATTACTCTTTTGGTTATTAATTTGAATTTTGAATTTCATTAATTTTAATTGTAACTTTTATTTTGCTTTTTATCATGCGAGCTAGTTGTGGTGGTTAACATCTCCATTTTCTTTAATCTACCTGGATAGTGGATTTCATCAAAGCCAAACAAAAGTCTATCTAAATTTGATTTGAATATAAAATTTTCGTATAATGCAATTTAGTTGAATGGTATTGGAAAACTAATTACATATCATTGAGTTAACTTTAGAACTAAAGCTTTGTAAAAAAAAGTACCATTTTGACTAATAGGAGTAATTAGAATTTCGGATTTGTGACAATGTTCACACGGATTTGTGACAATGTTCACTACAATGACTGGTCATAGTTAAAGATTTCGGATTTGTTACAATGTCCACTACAGCGGCTATTGAGGCAGCAATTCAGTGGTTATGTAAGCAGATATTTAAGTTGATTATTGTTGAGTATAACTCTCTTTTTTTTTTGCAATTGTACATAAGTTGATTTCTCTTGAATGTGACATATAACATCATCACTTCATGTTGGTGAATCAAATTTTGGTTCATGAAGCTAAAATGAGACATATAAGTTGCATGAGGTGTATATTTCTAATTTTGCTTTCTTGTAAAACATTATACTCAATTCGATCTCTCAGATTCTTCTCTCCAATCCACAATCCTAATATACCATGAAATCACTATACCGTGACCTTTTATTTGCTTCTAAAATTGGACACTTTGTGCGATTTGAGTTCAGGTGTCAACCTCATTCTTTACTCCGTAGCTTAATAATTAGACATGACAGATTTAAAACCTACCAAAATCCATTAGTTACTGTCTGTTTTAAACGCTACAAAGAAATAATCATGAAAGATTTATTCATTCAAATCGAGAACTACTACAGTCCCACCGATTTCTTGGTTTTAGAGCTGGATGAAAAATCCAAAGATCACAACATCTTGATTAGACTATTCCTTGCAATAGCTGGTGCTATCATTGACGTCAAAAAGGGGTTCTTGAACTCAATTTGGGTGAATTAGTAATGCACTTTGATGTGCTTAAGATGATGAAGCGACCCACAATACCTGATTAGGTGTTCAGTGTATGCATGATTTCAGAGGTCACTATCAATGTTTTCGATGAGGTTCATACCGAGGATCCTCTGTAGATAGCTTTGACTCACGCTGAGGGCAAAAATGGTTATATATATTACTCCACCACATGATTTGAAAAAGATGTTGGATTCCGGAGAACGTGTCAACAAGATGCCGACTTTCTATGAGCTAGGAAACATTTCTGAGCATACCAACATGCACAAAAATTAGAGCGAGATGTACGCTCCTAAAATTGATCTCAAGAAAATCCTTGTGGGGCTCAAGTACGCGTTTTCTTGGACCACCTCCACCTATTCAGTTATCATTAATTCAAACAATGTGGATTCCATCTTACTGTTGTGCTCTGGGATATTCTTTTGATGATATTACATGTATCTTTTTTGACCTTTGTGGTCATGGGATCCATATGGAAGATCAATTTATGACTTCTATGGAACATCGGAAAGGTTAAGTCCAACTCTAAAAAATGTTGTAAAAAAAGAGATATTAAAACTTCTAGAAGATGGGATCATTTACCCAATATTCGACAGCATATGGGGGAGTTTTTTGCATGTAGTGCCATACTGATTTCAACAAGGACTACCACGGTGCACTGAATGTTTATAGATTACAGGAAACTAAACGCCACAACAAAAAATATCACTTTTCTTTACCTTTCACTAACTAGATTCTCAATCGGTTAGCTATCCATCCATATTACAGCTTTCTTGACAATTATTCTATCTTCTTTCAGATTTCTATACACCCAGACGATCAATAGAAGTTTACATTCATTTTGAAAATGCATAATGTCATTTGGCATGCAGAGATGCATGATATCTATTTTCAGTGATTTAATACAAGACATCATGGAGGTTTTCATGGATTATTTCTCTGTATATGATTTTTTCTTCGACGATTGTCTTGAAAATTTGTGTAAGGGACTTCAAAGGTGTAAAAAAAAAAAGTTATTGTTTAATTGGGAAAAATGTAATTTCATGTGCGCAATGGGATTGTTCTTAGACATCGAATATCAGAAAAGGCATAATTGATATATAGAGCCAAGATCAAGGTGATGAAAAGCCTGTAACCTCCTAATTCAATCAACAGAGTCAATAGTTTTTTAGGACATGCTGGTTTCTACATGAGATTTATCAAGGATCTCTCCAAAATAACTAGACCTCTCACTCAACTTCTCTATATGGATGTTAAATTTAATTTCACTGATAATTGTTTTCAGTACTTTCAGATGATCAAGGAGGCTCTACTAAGCGCCTTAATAGTGCAGCCGCCAAATTGAGATTTACCTTTTTGATCTAATGTGTGACGCTAGTGATTATGCAGTAGGCATAGTCTTGAAAAAAAGAACGGACAAGAAGTTGCACGTTATCTACTGTGACAGGAGGACTCTAGACGAAACTCAAAAGAATTATGCGACCACGGAAAAGGAGCTTTAATTATTGTATTTGCATTTGAAAGTTTCATGTCGTATTTGGTTGGTTCTAAGGTAATAGTGCATACATGTCATGCTGCTTTGAAACACAAGTTGTCTAAGAAGGATGCAAAACCAAGACTGCTACGATGGAGTCTGTTGCTGCAAGAATTTGATGTAGAGATCAAAAACAAGAAAGATATTGATAAATGTGGTTTTTATCACCTATCAAATGTGGTTTTTATCACCTATTTTACCACCTACACGGTTTCAATAGTGTATGCAAATAGCTATGCAACCTCAGTAAGGTATCTTCTGCTTCCCTGGTATAGTGAGATTGCCAACTACCTTGTAACGGATGAGGAACCAGTAAAATTCACATGAAACAACAAGAAAACGTTCATGAGAGAAGTCATACACTATTTATGAGATGAGCCTTATGTATATAAACATTATATGGATGAAATGATCATGGGTTATGTTTCTCAAGAGGAAGTTCATGATATTTTTGTTCATTGTCATGGTTCTGATTATGGTGGTCATTTTGCCACTTTTAAGAAAATGACTAAGGTATTACAATCTGGATTTTTGTGGTCCACCATGCATGTTTAGAGACGTCCACTCATTTGTCAAACGGTGTGATCCATGCCAGAGAGAGGCAACATTAACAAGAGAAACTAGATGCCTTAGAACTTTATTTTCGAAGTTGAAGTATTCGATTGTTGGGGCATAGATTTTATGGGTCCCTTTCTCCCTTCGCATCAAAACAAGTACATCCTATTTCCTGTTGATTATATGTCTAAATCGGTGAAAGCGTTGGCAAGTTGTACCAATGACGTTAAAAGGTGATGATAAAATTGTTTAAATTTGTGATCTTCCCTTGGTTCAGAGTCCTGAGGGTAGTAATTAGCGATGGTGTAACTCATTTTATCAATAAGATTTTTGAGATCCTGCTGAGAAAAAATGGGTCTGACACAAGGTAGGAACCCCATATCATCCCTATACTAGTGATCAAGTTGAAGTGTCTAATAACGAAATAAAAACATCCTCGAGAAGATTATCACGAAGTAAAGAAAGGATTGGTGTATCAAATTAGACGATGCACTCTGGACATAGAAAAATCTACAAGACTCATTTGGAAACTACACCGTACCATTAGGTGTATGGTAATCTTGTCATCTTTCGGTTGAACTCAAGTAAAATGCAGCATGGGTAGTTAAACTACTTAACTATGACATCAAAGACACTATTAAAAGGAGGATGATCCAATTAAACGACCTTGAGAAAGTTCATCAAAAAGCCTATGAAAACTCGAGGATCTACAAGGAGAGAGCAAAGGCAATTAATACATGACAAGAAGCTCGTTCCTAGATTTTTTGCTGCAACCATAAGGTACTCCAACATAACTCGTGTCCTAAGCCTTTTCTAGGAAATCTAAACTCTAGGTGGTCAGCACCTTTGATCATCAAGGAAGTTAGACCCTATAGTGCCGTTGTGCTACTTGAGAACAACGACGGTGAATTCATGGTGAATGGTCAACATCTAAAACCATATCTTGCAGACGACTTTATTTCTGTAGGAACATCAGTTTCCCTCATAGATGCACCCAACGTCTGATGACATCAAACGTCAAGCTACTGACATTAAAAAAGCGCTTAATAAGAGGAAATCTGTTGGTATCATTTTTTTATCTTTTTAATTTTTTAGTTATCTTCATTTTTTCTCTTGATTTATTATGACACCGGAACAATGTGAAGTAACTTCTGGAAAGATGTTTATTGCTAACCTATTTTTCTTTTCCTCTTTGGTGTTTGAGTCAGTATGCCTATTTAAACTTTTGTTATTATTGTGTCAAAAAATTTTCAACGATACCTTGGAACTAATTGTTTGATGCTAAATTTTGTGGACCATTCTAACACCTTTTGACAAACATTTCTAAGTGAAAATCTGCAAGCAAATCAATTTACTGAGGCAACCATACCATTTGAGAATTGTAATGATCTAACGTTAACTCCAAACTGAATGAATTTAGTTTTCTCATCATGGAGTTTGATATACATTGAGCTAAATCACCCTTCTATGTGGCAAACTACGGGTCTCTCCTCTCTTTCCTTCAAATATTTAGACCATTTGTCCTGAATTAGATGTGATTTGAGTGGATATGAATTGGTAGCAGCGCGTAAACTCGTATCTTTTAGATCTCATGGAATATTTTCTCGTAGGATGATTGAGAAAACCTAGAAAAGTATGGAAAATTCAATCATTAGTAGAGGATTCGATAAAGAATACAATTTTACGTACTCTAGAAAAGAGGGAGAAATAGATCATAAGGAAGTGAGAAAAGAGAGAGGAAAAGAACCAGAAGTTCTAGAAAAACACAAGAAGGATGATCGGTACTCCCTTGATGAGACTGCATGGTAGAGTTTAATAGGGGTTAGCAAGGTGATTTTAAATTTTTCATAGTGGTTGTGAATTTGATTGGGATGGTTGTTGAACTTATGGCAAATGCATGGAAGTTTTTAAAATTTTTCAGGTTCTTTTGAATTGAAATTTTTGCAGGTTCTTTTGAGTTTTTATCGAGTGTTTTTAGTGTTTCATCAGTTTTTGCAAGTTTTATGTCACGCTGAGTGGAAACAAGCAGTTTTGGCAAAAGGGAAGAAAACAGGATTTTGGGCAGAAGCTGCCAGGATCGATTGGTCCAGGGAGAGACCGATCGATTCAATTGTCCAAGAGCATATGAGATTGATCGTACAAGAATCGAGGAGATCGATCCGTCCATGGCGAGACTGATTGCTCCGATTGATCCGTCTATGTGCAGCCAGGCAGAACTTGAATATATCGATTGGTCCAGGAGGGACCGATCGATCCAAACATCCAGAAGGAGATTTATCGGTCCAAGGAGATTGACCGGAAAAACGTGTTTGGACCCGGTTTGGCCCAATTCGACCTAATCCAATTTCGCAACTATTTAAAGGTTTTTTCAGCCACTTTAGGGAAACATTTTTATTTCTCTAGGAATTTTTTGATTTTTGCAGTTGTAAACACTTTTGGGGAAGAATATAGACTCCACACTTTATTGAGAAGGTTTCTATACCTTTTTCCTCTTTATTTATGCAATTCTTTATTTGATTAAGATTGTTTATCATTATTGATGTCTGAGTACATCCCTATTTAGGTTTTAGGGTTTTGAAAGAGATTTCAGGAATAGAAACCGAAATATAGATACTGATTCCTTGTAAATTTCCTTAAACCTATCATTTTTTATATTATAAGTTTACATCAATAGAAATTCTTGTCATTTTAATATTTGTCCATTAAACTCTTATATTTTCCTTATCAAAAAAAATTGTTATTCAAAAACTTATAGAGTAACAATTTATCCTTGTGGATTCAATCCCTAAATACTATTTCGCATGCTTGTGCATTTGAAGCAAGTTTATTTGGGTTAAAACCCGAGATATCAACAGATCTCATGTTATGACAATGTGCTCCTCTTCCTCGGACGCCTCCTCCTTTACGAGAAATTTGATATGTGTCTACTTATCTAGCCACAAATCTTGTACTACAATTCCAAATGACTTGAAACATCTTCCATCGTGAAGCTAGCTAAATTTTTTATGCCGTATCAATATTGGAGCTTCATTCAAGATGTCTAACGCTTTCATCTGATGAAATCTTTTAGACACATTGTCTTGACTTTGCATTTTCATTTCGCTTGATGTGCATTCAAAGGTGAATTCTTCATATATCTCATACTCTATGCATCTTCTTTGATATATTCTAATATCAAGCACCTAAATTAAGAGATAAACCAAGAAAAAGACACAAAGAAACCCTAGGACTCCTAAAATGCAAAACAAGACAAAGTTAGACTCAATTGCATGAAATGAGACAAATTAGGGTAAGATGAAAATGAAACAACGAGAATCAAGAGTTAAAAACATGCAAAATATACATTTATCAACTCTCCTGCCCTTTCCTTATACTCATCCTTGAGGAAACCAAGATAAGATAATCCGAGAAAGAGGTTTGAAGGCGAGATCTCATATCCAAAAGAAACAACAAAGCTCTAATCTAAAAATTCTTTTCACTAAAAGTATTATAATGCAAGAATCACTTCTACTTCTTAGTCCTCATACACATTTACCACAATTTCACTATCCAATCGAACTTTCAACATCCATATGCAATCAAATGCCTAACCCCTTAACATTTATTAAAACATTCAGTGAATTTTGCAAAACATCAATTAGCATAAGTTCATTTGGCAAGGGAGAAGTGGTTTTGAAAATATTTTGAATGAGGCTCATTAATATGAATGATTTTCTCAAAAATAGAATATAAAGTTTGAAAAATAATAAGAGTCAAAAACAACCGTTGCATACAAGGTGTAAACTTTCATCTACAACCCAAGTGAAATCCGTTTCTACTAAGATCTACCCTTTAAGGCAATATTTAGTCTTCTTACATGTCATTCATTTTCTTTAGAACCTTCTTTCTTTAAGAACTTAAGGAAATTTTATAAATTAAGCATGATGATGGTTCTTGATTTCATTTAACTCTTCTTTCTATATCCTCTGTTTTATTAGACATTTATCCCCTTTCTTTCCTTAAACACTTAGAAGATAATAAACTTAAACACTTAGAGCTAGTTTTCTTTCCATACCAGTTCCAATCTCTTCTCTTATTACCTTTCATTTTTAACAAATTTACTCCACTTTCTACACTCTCCACTTCAAATCAAATCCAGGTCATAACCAACCTTCCCAACCCGAGAATCCTATCATATGCTTATCTTAGTGATGTGAAACTAGCTCCTACATAAATTCATAGCGTTATCGTTCTCAAAACTCACTATATTTTGCAAAGTTAGCATTTGAAAAAGACCTCATAAGTTTCATACATGCAATTAAGATTGGCTTAAAAGAAATGGCGTATTTGGAGAATGGTACAACCATTACAAAAAATGAAAATCGGCCATCCGGGCCAACAAGGATGTGTTGAAAGTGTAAAAGAGACCCGAGTGTGTATACGGTACAAACAAATATTTTCAAGGTGTATGCAAGATGATTTACATCAAATTGAGGTTCAAGTTTCATTAAAGTTAGGATTAAATAAATCACACTTCAATATAACAGAAGATTATCAAGCTAATTACAGCAAAATTTTCAGATTGTCAAGGCGGTCCTAACATCATTACATTCCTAGGATGGATTTGAATATCCTCTAGAATTTATAATCGTTGAACCCTATGCAAATGGAAATGTATCTTATGTGCTCTAGAATAAATTTTAAAATAAAAGGAAAAAAGGATTTCTAAATGCTTTTTTTTTTATATTTTCAAAGTTTTGGGCTTTTCTGTGCAATATCTATCTAAAATGACTCAAAAGAAACAAAACAAATAAGATTAGATTAGGACGGCTTCCTCCATGGATTTTCTTCATCCTGGTGAGAAACAAACCGTGAGAGAGTGAACAAATCACGCAAAGCAAACAAAGGAAAATATGAAATATTTAGAATAAAGAAATTGCTACCTTAAACACTACAAGAGAACATTCATTTTGCCAGAAAAATTTGCGACCACATTCGTGGTCAATTATTTTACGACTGTTTAGCGACTACTTTGTGACTACAGATGGGTAATCGCAAACTGATCGCACTTTTGGGACTAAAATCCGTATTCGTATATTGGTCGTACTTTGTGACCAAACTATGACCAATATGTGACTAGTTTGCAACCAAGACGTGTAGTCGCTATTCAGCCGCAATTTTGCTACCAAATAGAGACTACATCTATTGCACTATTATAGTGGTCGCATTTTGGTCTCAAAATATGCGACCAATATGCGACCACTATTGGAGTGCCACTTCAGTCACAAAGTCGTGCATAAAAAAACGTGGAAAAAATATGTGTGGTAGGTATACCTAAAAATAAGCAACCACACTAATAGGATCGCAAAATAGTCACAAAATAGTGGAAAAATTTTATATAAATATGCCCCCATGTCTTTTCTCTCATTTGTTGAATCACAAATAAAAAAACTTCAAAAATATGGAAGAACTAAAATAATTCGAGAGAGTAGATGTACAAAAAGCTTAATAACCAAATAAAAAACATATTGGCGGAATTTGCACAAGAGATGGAACAGTTCATGAATTACCGCAAAGTAATGGAGGTGAGTTTCTGTCCAATTGCAAAAATGATAATTTTTGTTCCGGGATGCAAAATTTGGAATCATTTGTCTAGTCGAGGATTTATGCCAAATTATTATGTTTGATATAAACATGGAGAAGAACTAAATGTTGAGTTAGGCACGAGTCATTGTGATGATGTGAATAGAAATCAGGGAGGTACATGTGGTAGTGAAGAAATAGTAGGTACCTGTGGTAATAGATACCCAGAAATGGTAATGGATGCATTTCGTGATAGTACGACTGATGGGTACTATAATCATCACGAGGAAGACTTTAATAATATAGAAGAACCTAATTCAGAAGTACACAAATTTTACAATATGTTAGAAGTTGCGAACAATATTGTATGATGGTTGTCATGAAGGATACTAACAATTATCTTTAGCTGCTCGGTACATGAACATTAAGTCTGATTTTAATCTTGCTAAAAATGCATGGATTCTTGGACGAAGCTGTTTATTGAATATTTGTCCAAGAACAATCATGCAACGGGTTCATATTACGAAACCAAAAAACTGATGTAAAATTTAGGTCTCTCATTTTATACAATTGATATGTGGGTTCACAATTGTATAATCTTTTGAAAAGAAGATGAAAAATGGGAAAAATATAAATTTATGATTCCCCTGATATAAGCCAAGTGAGTATCATTTTACTCGTATGTGATATTTACCTATAAGCGATACAATTATGAACACACACGTCAATTTACATTTTACCTACCCTCACTTGGCTTATATCGGGGGATATTTACCTATAAGCGATAAATTGAAGAGAATGTATCAAAGCAAAAAAATTACAGCGGCAATGAAGTGCCACGCAGAGCATGAAGCAGAAAACGGAGAAATGAGTCATCCATCTGATGTTGCGGAGTGGAAAAATTTTCAACATCTACATCGAAGATTTGCTACTAAATCTCGAAATGTTTATATTGACTTATGTAGTGATGGGTTCAATCAATTTGGGATGTCTCGTAATCATTTATTATGACCGGTGATTATCACTTCATATAACTTACCTCCTAAGATGTGTATAAAGAAAGAGTACTTGTTTCTTATAATTCTGAATTCGGGGCCAAATCATCCGCGTGCTAGTCTGGATATATTCCTCCGACCTTTGATTGATGAGCTGAAAAAAGTGTGGTCTACGGGAGTCGAGAAATACGATGTGTTTTTGAATTAAAATTGCAATTTAAAAGTTGTGCTATTGTGGACGATAAGCGATTTTCTAGCGTATGGAATATTGTCAGGATGGAAAACGCATGGTAGACTGTCTTGTCCAATTTGTATGGATGACACCAAGACATTTCAATTACCAAATGATAGAAAAACGTGTTGGTTTGATTGTCACAGAAGGTTTCTTCCTAAGGGTCATCCATTACAGAAAAAAAAATTTTAAAGGGCAAGCACGCTTAATGACTATCCACCACAATCATTGACTGGCGAACAAGTTTTATATTAATGGATAATATCTATCAATCTTTTAAGAACATTGGACTGTGGTGGAAACGCTCGTGAATCAAAATAGGAAGGGTATGGAATGTGGCATAATTGGCACAACGAAAGCATATTTTGAGAGTTGCCGTACTGGATGGATCTTAACCCATAGAGAATATGTATATAGAGAAGATTTTTTCCGATAACATCATAAATACTATTATGAATGTCAAGGATAAATCAAAAAATACAATTAAGTCAAGGTTGGACATTACGAAGTTTTTTCTCGAATAGAGTTACACGTGGATGGTCGGGATAATGCTCCATTCCCTATATTTGGATTGACAAAAAAGCCAAAAATGCTTATTGGAATGTGTCAAAAATGAGGTTAAATTTCTAGATGGCTACGTGGAAGATTTAGCAAATTATGTGGATATAGATGGACTAAAGTTTTCGGGCATGAAAAGTCATGACAACCATGTTTTTATGGAAAGGCTCATGCCTTTTATATTTGCATTATCAGGTATATACAATTAAACATTTTAATTTGTATATATATATAGTAATAATATTTGCATGTATTAATTAATTACTTACAGGGATTGGAGGATTTTTCTACGATCTATGCTTTAGATCATTACAATTTGTAGAAGATCTTTCCATTTGCTTTTTTTCAACATCATGGAGCACATACCTATACATTTGTCATACAAATCTGAATTGGACAGACCTGTGTAATATAGGTGGATGTATCCATTTGAAAGGTTTTTTTTTAAATTGAGAAGCAAGGCAAAGAACAAACGATATGATGCAGGATCGATTGTCGAATTATATGTAAATGATGAGATATTTTACTTTTCCGAGCACTACTTTGCTGCCCATATACACACAAAACGAGGTAGCTACAGTAAATTATTGTGTATATTAATAATTTTATTTTAACGTTTATTCATTTTTTGTGCTGGATTGTATATATATACATGTCTACTATATTCGCTGAAGGTGAAGTCTCTATCTATCCAGATCCTAGAGTGCTAGATATATTTACTCATATGGATTGTCCAAGTGGTAAAGGTAAAGAAATATGGCTTTCTGAAAAAGAATACACATATACACATGCCTATATTTTGCAAAATTGTGAATATTTTTGTCCACTTGAGCGGTATAAGCTTTTATGAAAACAATTTCCTATACAAAATAATAATTGATATTTCTTTAAATTCTAAGCAATATATTGATTTAATTTTAGCTTGTTTGAAGATGAAATTCGTGGTACATATCTATATTTTTCTAAAGATGTCATTTCATCGAAAAAAGAGAAAGAGATCCATGTGTGGGTTCGAGATTATTTATGTATATAATTAATATATATATCATTTATAATTTTAACAATTTAGAAATAATAATTACTATATATATGATAGGTAAATGCACATCAACAGATGCATGCGCGTTTCCATATGGGTTCAAAAATTAGTGCAAAGCCACATGAACAAAACGAGAACTTGGCCGATCTCTTTTATAAGTAGTTATATGTTCCACACAAATAAACATGGACATAGAAGAAAGACATGTAATTAATGATGAATCGTTTGTTTTCTTGTAGTGTCTGGTCCGGCAGGCGCCCCAGATGGTCCTGCTATCTCGGGCAAGCTTCCTGGTCGGCCAGTCTGATCTCCTGGCTGGATGTACGACCTGATGTCCTCATCACCAACCAGAAAACCCCTATCCAGAAGCCTGAGGTTGAGTTTCTCACCTAATCTTCTACAAACAGCCCACGCGCATACATCCTTGAATCAAGGCTTGTATCATTTTGGTATCAGAGCTTAAAGCTCCTAAACCAGGTTGTTTCTATCCTTTTGCTTGTCTTATTTCTAGTTCTTGCATTAGTTTAAGTCGTATTCAAGAAAAATAAAAAAACAACATCAAACTCCAAACCGAGTGCATCTAGCCTCCTACGTGTATCACTAGGGTTTAGGTTCACTTTTGCATTATCATTCACGTTTTCCTTTTTGTTTAAGTCATATTTCCTTTATTTTTAAGTTTAATTAAAAAGAAAAGAAAAAGAAAATAGAAAAGATACTAAAAGAATTCGAATTGGACAGCTAGCACAAGTTGTCTAGGAAGTTTCCTTTTTTTCGAATTTCCTTTCTTTAGAATTTTTCCTTTTGCATTTTTTTCAAACCACATATAAAAAGAAAACTCTCCTAATAATTTAGGAGCACCCTAATTGTCTTCTTTCTTTGTAGCACACATGGGAGAAGAGAATAGAGACGCAGCTGAAGCCATGATGGCCATGTTCACCACACTCCAAACACAACTCGCATCCATAGGCGAGAGGTTGGAGCGCGTGGAGAGACCAGTAAGATTCCAGGCCATAAGGCACGTGAGAGCTGAGCCAGATCGTCCTGAGGGTCCTGAGTACCTTAGGACACGGCACGAACAGGAGGAACCCCAGCCAGATGGAGATGAGGACACGCAACCTCATAACTATCACCATAGGCCGAGAGGACCTCCACGGCAACCAGAGGCAGAAGATGATGGCTTTGAGCCATATGGTCTTCACCAGAGACCAAGAATGCCTCCTAGACGTCATGAGGATGGAGATGAACACACCTACAACCGGGTAATTCATCCTGATGTTAAACTAACTCCTCCTAGTTTTGCAGGAAAAGTAGACCCCGAGGCTTACCTAGATTGGGAGAAGCGAATGGATCATATCTTTGATCACTACAACCAACCAGGACCTAGGAGAGTCTCAATGGCAGTAGCACAACTCACGGACAATGCCCTCATCTGGTGGGATCGTGAGGTATCTAACAGAAGGAGGAAAATAATGAGGACCATAGACTCATGGGTCGACATGAAGGATGTCATGCGACAAAGGTTTGTTCCACCTTACTTTCATAGGGACTTGCAACATCGTTTTCATACTCTTAAACAGGGTACCAGATCAGTAGAGGAGTACTATGAAGAGTTCGAGAAGCTAAGGAACAGATTGGAGCTCAATGATGATGAAGAAACATTGATGGCACAATTCTTGGATGGACTCCAAGAAAGGATCAGCCGCAAGGTGGAAAGGCAAATCTACAATGACTTCAAAGACTTGTTCCACCTCTCTGTCCAGGCTGAGCAGCACATCAAACGTAAGAGCCAAGACATCCGCAGCAAGCCTAAGACACCTTGGGCACCAAGCAACATTCCCAAGCCCGTAGACAAAGGCAAGAGCATAGAGATCGAGTAAAGGTTCAAGAGCAAGCCTCCTGAACCCACCCGTGACCAGAGAGAGCCTAGTAATTCTTCTAACCCTCAAATATCATGTGACATCACTTGTTTCAAGTGTAGGGGTCGTGGACACATCTCAAGGGAGTGCCCAAACAACCGGGTCATGCTGATTACGGAGGCTGGAGAATATGAGTCCCAAGATGAAGAGGACTATAAAACAGAAGACGAATATGGTGACATTGAGTACCCTGATGTGGGGGAAGTGCTGGTCACTAGACGCATCCTCAGTGCAATGGTGGATCCTTCAGAGACCATCCAAAGGGAGAACATCTTCCACAGCCGTTGCACCGTCAAGGGCAAGGTATGTAACCTCATCATAGATGGTGGTTCTTGCACTAACGTTGCTAGTGCATATATGGTTGATAAGCTAGGTCTAGAGAAGACAAGGCATCCTCGACCATATAGACTGAGATGGCTCGATGACAAAGTGGAGCTCAAGATTCATGAGCAAGTCACTGTGCCATTCAGTGTGGGCAAGTACCAAGACCAAGTCGTGTGCGACGTGGTGCCCATGCAAGCTGGCCATCTTCTGCTAGGAAGGACATGGCAGTTTGACAAGGAGACCAGGCATGATGGCCGAACCAATCTCTACACTTTCGTGCATGACAAGAGAAAGGTCAGCCTAGCTCCTCTTACACCTGCACAGGTACATGAGCTTCAACAGCAAATGAGTAAGGAAAATAAGCTCATTAAATCTAATTTTCTTATTCAACCGAGTCATGTCCAGAGAGCTTTAGCCTCAAAGGATCTAATGCTACTAATGGTTTTCAAAGAAGTGTTAAATGTAGAAAAAGAACAGGTAGAGCTACCTCCTGAAGTGGCAACTCTCCTCAACAAGTTCCAGGATGTGTTCCCAAAGGAGATACCAGCAAGTTTGCCTCCTTTACGTTGCATAGAACACCAGATCGACCTAGTGCCTGGAGCAGCCCTGCCCAACCGGCCAGCCTACCGGATGAGTCCAGAGGAGTCCAAGGAGCTTGAGAAACAAGTCAAGGAGCTCCTGGAGAAAGGGTATGTTCGAAAGAGCCTCAGTCCATGTGTCATACCAGTGCTACTAGTGCCCAAGAAGGATGGGACTTGGCGAATGTGCGTGAACTGCCGAGCAATCAACAACATCACAGTCAAGTACCGGCATCCGATACCACGGCTGGATGACATGCTAGACGAGTTGAGTGGAGCCACGGTCTTCTTCAAGATAGACCTCAAGATTGGATACCACCAAGACAGGATGAAGGAAGGTGATGAATGGAAGACTACTTTCAAGACAAAGCAAGGGCTCTACGAGTGGACAGTCATGCCATTCGGCTTGACTAATGCCCCAAGCACCTTCATGCGCCTTATGAACCAAGTTCTTAGGGCGTACATCAATAAGTTTGTAGTGGTTTACTTTGATGATATATTAGTTTATAGTAAGTGCCTATGGGAACACCTCACACATCTTGAGATGGTACTTAAAACCTTTCGACAAGAAGAGCTTTATGCCAATCTCAAGAAGTGCATCTTTTGTACTGATAAACTTGTCTTTTTAGTTTTTGTTGCAAGTTCACAGGACCTACAGGTTGATGAAGAGAAGATTCGAGCCATACAAGAATGGCCAACACCAGGCAACATCAGCCAAGTAAGGAGCTTCCACGGACTGGCCAGCTTGTATAGGAGATTCGTGCCAAACTTCAGCAGTATTGCCTCACCATTGACGGCAGTAGTGAAGAAGAACGTGGGATTCAGCTGGGGAGAAGCTCAGGAGAAGGCATTCCAGGCCTTGAAGGACAGCCTTACACATGCACCAGTGCTAGTCCTGCCCGACTTCAACAAGTCGTTTGAAATGGAGTGTGATGCCTCTGGAATAGGCATAGGAGCAGTACTAACCCAAGGAGGGAGACCAGTGGCATACTTCAGTGAGAAGCTAGGTGGTGCCTCACTGAACTACCCCACTTATGACAAGGAGATCTATGCCCTTGTCCGAGCATTGGAGACTTGGCAGCATTACTTGCTGTCCAAGGAGTTTGTGATCCACACTGATCACGAGACTCTCAAACACCTCAGAGGGCAAACCAATCTCAAGAGGAGACATGCCAGGTGGATGGAGTTCATAGAGACCTTCCCGTACATCATCAAGTACAAGAAGGGCAAAGACAATGTGGTAGCCGATGCACTATCAAGGAGGTTTGCCTTGATATCAACCATGGAGGCAAAGGTCCTAGGATTCGAGCACATCAAGGATCTATACAAGGATGATCCTGACCTTGCTGAGAGCTACAAGGAGTGTAGCACAGGGAGTCATGGCAAATTCTACATCCATGAGGGATTCTTGTTCCGAGAAAGAAGGCTGTGCATACCACAGGGATCACTAAGGGAGCTTATCATCCGAGAAGCTCATGGAGGAAGACTCATGGGCCACTTTGGTGTCGACAAGACTCTAGCAGTGGTCAAGGAGCACTTCTACTGGCCACACATCAAAAGGTCAGTAGAAGCTCATTGTGCAAGGTGCATCACTTGCAAAAAGGCGAAGTCCCGAGTGCACCCTCACGGGTTGTATCTCCCACTGCCCATACCTACACATCCATGGGTGGACATCTCAATGGACTTTGTTCTAGGTCTGCCCAAGATCAACCACAAAGATGCAATCTTTGTAGTGGTGGACAGATTCTCCAAGATGGCACATTTCATTCCATGTGCCAATGTCAATGATGCCACACAAACAGCTGAGCTGTTCTTCAGGGAGATAGTACGGCTTCATGGAGTGCCAAGGACCATCGTATCAGATAGGGACACCAGGTTCCTCAGCCATTTCTGGAGGACCCTTTGGAGAAAACTAGGCACGAAGCTACTCTTCTCAACCACTTGCCATCCTCAAACCGATGGCCAAACTGAAGTTGTCAACAGGACCTTATCAACTCTTCTCAGAACAACACTAGGGAAGAACCTAAAGACTTGGGTGGAGTGCCTGCCATTCATTGAGTTCGCTTACAACCGAGCCGTGCACTCAGCAACCAAGAAGACACCATTTGAAGTGGTAAACGGCTTCAACCCTCTCACCCCATTGGAGCAAACGCCACTGCCACCAGCTGAGATGACCAACCTCAGAGCATCAGTTCTAAGGAGGTTACAAGAGTTCAGATCAGAGGACTTATTCAAGGATGTATGCGCGTGGGCTGTTTGTAGAAGATTAGGTGAGAAACTCAACCTTAGGCTTCTGGATAGGGGTTTTCTGGTTGGTAAGCGATGGAAGGGTGAAGTGAACCACACGAGGGGTGATGAACCTCGTGATAAATCACAAACTTAGAGCTAGGAGGGCTGGTCTCAACTAGGTTCTAAGCGCACAAGTCTCTCTTGAGAGAAAGCTCGTAGGGAAAAGTTCTACTTTATTAATAATCAAAAAGGTTGTCGAACTACAATGCTGGAAGGAGCCTTATTAATATGCTCGACAGCTTGACCTTCTAAGGTCGACTCAAATAAAGAAAAGGAAAGTTTACAAAAGTGCACAAAAGGAAAAGATACAAAAGTGTATAACCGAAAAAGGACCTATTCCTAAAATGTTCTTGACTCAAAATGTAAAGCAACTAGATCCTACCCTGCAAAACAGAAAGAGGCATATATTCGAATGTAAACTTACCTTAACTCACCTCACGGCCAAGAAATGGAAGGTGGCCGTCGTTGTGGCATGCACGCGCCTTGCTCCTAGTCTTCGACTTGGAGTAGGGTTAAATATCTTTAGGCCTTGACCTCTCTTGCCACTAAAGCCCACGTCTCTGATGTTCCTTGTGTTGTTGAGAAGCCTTTGGACTCTAATTTGCTCTT
The DNA here is from genome assembly GCA_018901935.1 of Pugionium cornutum. Taxonomy (NCBI): domain Eukaryota; kingdom Viridiplantae; phylum Streptophyta; class Magnoliopsida; order Brassicales; family Brassicaceae; genus Pugionium; species Pugionium cornutum. The sequence goes on along the minus strand of CM032165.1, from coordinate 6,255,173 downwards.
CTGGCCCATTTTCCTTAGCTGCTCTTCCTCTAGAAGCTTGTCGACCCATAAGCTGAATTTGTGGAAGAGTGCTCTTGATCTGCTTCTTGTCATTGCTCCTGGAGGTACCACTGGTGTAGATACTTCCTCTAAGTGCATGTCCTGGAGCTGGTAGCTCATTTGGTCCGAGTCCTCTTGTGTAGAAGTGGGAGTGTGCGTGTACTCGGCTGGATGGCCTGTACCGGCTGGATTGTCTTGTGTACTGGCGGAATGACTTCAGGACCCGGCCAAGTTGATCCAGGGTCGGCGGTGTCATCAGAGGGACGGCGGTGTCATTCACGTCCCCCACCAAGTGTGCGAAGCTTGGGCCCCTCCGCCGGCGATGTTGACCGGTCTGGTCCTATAGGTCGAGGGTCCGGCGGTACTGTCTGGTCCGCAGGCGCGCCAGATGGTCCGGCTGTCTCGGGCAAGCTTCCTGGTCGGCCAGTCTGGTCTCCTGGCTGGATGTACGACCTGATGTCCTCATCATTCCCTCCCTCTTCAGTAGGTTTTGTCTTCAAAACTGGATCATCTGCATGGAAAGGGGCCAAGTCAGTAACATTGAACGGATTGGACACATTAAACTCACCTGGCAGCTCGATCCGGTAGGCGTTGTTGTTGATCCTCTCGAGCACTCTGAATGGTCCATCTCCTCTTGGTGCTAGCTTGGAACCCCTTAGGTTTGGGAACCTCTCTTGCCGTAGGTGTAGCCACACCCAATCGCCTGGTTGAAAGATCACCTCCTTTCTTCCTTTGTTGGCATGAGTCACGTACTGTCCGGTCCTCTTCTCCAAGTTCTCTGCTACCTTCTGTGTAACCTCCTTATGAACTCTGCTTTGGATGCTCCGTTGAGGTTGGTCATCTCAGCTGGTGGCAGTGGTGTTTGCTCCAATGGGGTGAGAGGGTTGAAACCGTATACCACTTCAAATGGGGTCTTCTTAGTTGCTGAGTGCACGGCTCGGTTGTAGGCGAACTCAATGAATGGCAGGCACTCCACCCAAGTCTTTAGATTCTTCCCTAGTGTTGTTCTGAGAAGAGTTGATAGGGTCCTGTTGACAACTTCAGTTTGGCCATCGGTTTGAGGATGGCAAGTGGTGGAGAAGAGTAGCTTCGTGCCTAGCTTTCTCCAAAAGGTCCTCCAGAAATGGCTGAGGAACTTGGTGTCCCTATCTGATACGATGGTCCTTGGCACTCCATGAAGCCGTACTATCTCTCTGAAGAACAGCTCAGCTGTTTGCGTGGCATCATTGACATTGGCACATGGGATGAAATGTGTCATCTTGGAGAATCTGTCCACCACTACAAAGATTGCATCTTTGTGGTTGATCTTGGGCAGACCTAGAACAAAATCCATCGAGATGTCCACCCATGGATGTGGTGGTATGGGCAGTGGGAGATACAACCCGTGAGGTTGCACTCGGGACTTTGCCTTCTTGCAAGTGATGCACCTTGCACAATGAGCTTCTACTGTCCTGTTGATGTGTGGCCAGTAGAAGTGCTTCTTGACCACTGCTAGAGTCTTATCGACACCAAAGTGGCCCATGAGTCCTCCTCCATGAGCTTCTCGGATGATAAGTTCCCTTAGTGATCCTTGTGGTATGCACAGCCTTCTTTCTCGGAAAAAGAATCCCTCATGGATATAGAATTTGCCATGACTCCCTGTGCTACACTCCTTGTAGCTCTCAGCAAGGTCAGGATCATCCTTGTATAGATCCTTGATGTGCTCGAATCCTAGGACCTTTGCCTCCATGGTTGATATCAAGGCAAACCTCCTTGATAGTGCATCGGCTACCACATTGTCTTTGCCCTTCTTGTACTTGATGATGTACGGAAGGTCTCTATGAACTCCATCCACCTGGCATGTCTCCTCTTGAGATTGGTTTGCCCTCTGAGGTGTTTGAGAGTCTCGTGATCAGTGTGGATCACAAACTCCTTGGACAGCAAGTAATGCTGCCAAGTCTCCAATGCTCGGACAAGGGCATAGAGCTCCTTGTCATAAGTGGGGTAGTTCAGTGAGGCACCACCTAGCTTCTCACTGAAGTATGCCACTGGTCTCCCTCCTTGGGTTAGCACTGCTCCTATGCCTATTCAGAGGCATCACACTCCACTTCAAACGTCTTGTTGAAGTCGGGAAGGACTAGCACTGGTGCATGTGTAAGGCTGTCCTTCAAGGCCTGGAATGCCTTCTCCTGAGCTTCTCCCCAGCTGAATCCACGTTCTTCTTCACTACTGCCGTCAGTGGTGAGGCAATACTGCTGAAGTTGGGCACGAATCTCCTATAGAAGCTGGCCAGTCCGTGGAAGCTCCTTACTTGGCTGATGTTTCCTGGTGTTGGCCATTCTTGTATGGCTCGAATCTTCTCTCATCAACCTGTAGGCCCTGTGAACTCACAACAAAACCTAAAAGACAAGCTTATCAGTACAAAGGTGCACTTCTTGAGATTGGCATAAAGCTCTTCTTGTCGAAGGGTTTTAAGGACCATCTCAAGATGTGTGAGGTGTTCCCGTAGGCACTTACTATAAGTATGTCATCAAAATAAACTACTACAAACTTACTGATGTACGCCCTAAGAACTTGGTTCATAAGGCATGAAGGTGCTTGGGGCATTAGTCAAGCCAAATGGCATGACTGTCCACTCGAGAGCCCTTGCTTTGTCTTGAAAGCAGTCTTCCACTCATCACCTTCCTTCATTCTTACCTGGTGGTATCCACTTTTGAGGTCTATCTTGGAAGACCGTGGCTCCACTCAGCTCATCTAGCATGTCATCCAGTCGTGGTATTGGATGCCTATACTTGACTGTGATGTTGTTGATTGCTCGGCAGTCCACACATGCGCCAAGTCCCATCCTTCTTGGGCACTAGTAGCACTGGTACAGCACATGGACTGAGGCTCTCTCGAACATATCCTTTCTCCAGGAGCTCCTTGACTTGCTTCTCAAGCTCCTTGGACTCCTCTGGACTCATCCGGTAGGCTGGCGGTTGGGCAGGGCTGCTCCGGGCACTAGATCAATCTGGTGTTCTATGCCACGTAAAGGAGGCAAGCCTGCTGGTATCTCCTCTGGAAATACATCCTGGAATTTGTTGAGGAGGTTGCTACTTCATGAGGTAGCTCTACCTGTCCCTGTTCTATACTCAACACTTCCTTGAAAACCATTAGTAACATTAAGTCCTTGAGGCTAAAGCTCTCCGGACATGACTAGGTTGAATAAGAAAATTAGACTTGACAAGTTTCTTTTCCTTACTCATTTGGAGTTGTAGCTCATGTACTTGGGCAGGTGTAAGAGGAGCTAGGCTGACCTTTCTCTTGTCATGCACGAAGGTGTAGAGATTGGTTCTGCCATCATGCCTGGTCTCTTTGTCAAACTGCCATGGTCTTCCTAGTAGAAGATGGCCAGCTTGCATGGGCACCACGTCGCGACCTGGTCTTGGTACTTGCCCACACTGAATGGCACAGTGACTTGCTCATGAATCTTGAGCTCCACTTTGTCATCAAGCCATCTCAGTCTATATGGTCGAGGATGCCGTGTCTCTCTAGACCTAGCTTATCAACCATATATGCACTAGCAACGTTAGTGCAAGAACCACCATCTATGATGAGGTTACATACCTTTCCCTTGATGGTGCAACGGCTGTGGAAGATGTTCTCCTTTGGATGGTCTCTGAAGGATCCACCATTGCACTGAGGATCGTCTAGTGACCAGCACTTCCCCACATCAGGGTACTCAATGTCACCATATTCTCCTTCTGGTTCATAGTCCTCTTCATCTTGGGACTCATATTCTCCTGCCTCCGTAATCAGCATGACTCGGTTGTTTGGGCACTCCTTGAGATGTGTCCACGTCCCTGCACTTGAAACAAGTTATGTCACGTGATCTTTGAGGGTTAGAAGACTTACCAGGCTCTCTCTGGTCACGGGTGGGTTCAGGAGGCTTGCTCTTGAACCTTGACTCGATCTCTATGCTTTTGCCTTTGTCCACTCTTAGGCATGTTGCTTGGTGCCCAAGGTGTCTTAGGCTTGCTGCGGATGTCTTGGCTCTTACGTTTGATGTGCTGTTCAGCTTGCACAGATAGGTGGAACAAGTCTTGAAGTCATTGTAGATTTGCCTTTCCACCTTGCAGCTGATCCTTTCTTGGAGTCCATCCAAGAATTGTGCCATCAATGCTTCTTCATCATCATTGAGCTCCAATCTGTTCCTTAACTCTCGAACTCTTCATAGTACTCCTCTACTGATCTGGTACCCTGCTTAAATACAAAACGTTGCAAATCCCTATGAAAGTAAGGTGGAACAAACCTTTGTCGCATGAGGTCTTTCATGTGACCCATGAGTCTATGGGCCTCATTCTCTTCCTCCTTCTGTCAGATACCTCACGATCCCACCAGATGAGGGCATTGTCCGTGAGTTGTGCTACTGCCATTGAGACTCTCCTAGGTCCTGGTTGGTTGTAGTGATCAAAGATATGATCCATTCTTCTCCCAATCTAGGTAAGCCTCGGGGTCTACTTTTCCTGCAAAACTTGGAGGAGTTAGTTTAACATCAGGATGAATTACCCGGTTGTAGGTGTGTTCATCTCCATCCTCATGATGTCTAGGAGGCATTCTTGGTCTCTGGTGAAGACCATATGGCTCAAAGCCATCATCTTCTGCCTCTGGTTGCCGTGGAGGTCCTCTCGGCCTATGGTGATAGTTATGGAGGTTGCGTGTCCTCATCTCCATCTGGCTGGGGTTCCTCCTGTTCGTGCTGTGTCCTAAGGTACTCAGGACCCTCAGGACGATCTGGCTCAGCTCTCACGTGCCTTATGGCCTGGAATCTGACTGGTCTCTCCACGCGCTCCAACCTCTCGCCTATGGATGCGAGTTGTGTTTGGAGTGTGGTGAACATGGCCATCATGGCTTCAGCTGTGTCTCTATTCTCTTCTCCCATGTGTGCTACAAAGAAAGAAGACAATTAGGGTGCTCCTAAATTATTAGGAGGGTTTTCTTTTTATAGGGGTTTCGAAAAAATGCAAAAAGGAAAATTCTAAAGAAAGGAAATTCGAAAAAAGGAAACTTCCTAGACAACTTGTGCTAGCTGTCCAATTCGAATTCTTTTAGTATCTTTTCTATTTTCTTTTTCTTTTCTTTTTAATTAGACTTAAAATAAAGGAAATATGACTTAAACAAAAGGAAAACGTGTATGCAATGCAAAAAGTGAATCTAAACCCTAGTGATACACGTAGGAGGCTAGATGCACTCGGTTTGGAGTTTGAGGTTATTTTTTTGATTTTTCTTGAATGCGACTTAAACTAATGCAAGAACACAAACAAAACAAGCAAAGGATAGAAACAACCTGGTTTAGGAGCTTTAAGCTCTGATACCAAAATGATACAAGCCTTGATTCAAGGATTGCGTGGGCTGTTTGTAGAAGATTAGGTGAGAAACTCAACCTTAGGCTTCTGGATAGGGGTTTTCTGGTTGGTAAACGATGGAAGGGTGAAGTGAACCACACGAGGGTGATGAACCTCGTGATAAATCACAAACTTAGAGCTAGGAGGGCTGGTCTCAACTAGGTTCTAAGCTTCTTGAGAGAAAACTTGTGAAAAGTTCTACTTTATTAATAATCAAAAGGTTGTCGAACTACAATGCTGGAAGGAGCCTTATTAATATGCTCGACAGCTTGACCTTCTAGGGTCGACTCAAATAAGAAAAGGAAAGTTTACAAAAGTGCACAAAGGAAAAGATACAAAAGTGTATAACCGAAAAGGACCTATTCCTAAAATGTTCTTGACTCAAAATGTAAACAACTAGATCCTACCCTGCAAAACAGAAAGAGGCATATATTGAATGAAACTTACCTTAACTCACCTCATGGCCAAGAAATGGAAGGTGGCCGTCCTTGTGGCATGCAGCGCCTTGCTCCTAGTCTTGACTTGGAGTAGGGTTAAAATCTTTGGGCCTGACCTCTCTTGCCACTAAAGCCCAAGTCTCTGATGTTCCTTGTGTTGTTGAGAAGCCTTTGGACTCTAATTTGCTCTTCTGGCCCATTGTCCTTAGCTGCTCTTCCTCTAGGAGCTTGTCGACCCATAAGCTGAATTTGTGGAAGAGTGCTCTTGATCTGCTTCTTGTCATTGCTCCTGGAGGTACCACTGGTGTAGATACTTCCTCTAAGTGCATGTCCTGGAGCTGGTAGCTCATTTGGTCCGAGTCCTCTTGTGTAGAAGTGGAAATGTCCGTGTACTCGGCTGGATCGGCTGTACCGGCTGGATTGTGCGTGGTACTGGCCGGAATGACTTCAGGACCGGCCAAGTTGATCCCGGAGTCTGCGGTGTCATCAGAGAGACCGGCGGTGTCATTCACGTCCCCACCAAGTGTGCCGGAAGCTTGGGCCTCTCCGCCGGCAATGTTGACCGGTCTGGTCCTATAGGTCGAGGGTCCGGCGGTACTGTCTGGTCCGGCAGGCGCGCCAGATGGTCCTGCTGTCTCGGGCAAGCTTCCTGGTCAGCCAGTCTGGTCTCCTGGCTGGATGTACGACCTGATGTCCTCATCACAACCAAAACATCTTAAAAAGGTATAATCAGGAACCTTCTTGACTAAGAGTTCATAGGGTGTTTTGTTATCTAAAACAGGGGTAGGTAATCTATTAATAAGATAGACTGCTGTAAGTATACAATCACCCCAGTATTCTATAGGAACCTGAGACTGAAACATAAGGGACCTAGCCACATTTAGGATATGTTGGTGTTTACGCTCCACAACAGAGTTTTGTTGTGGAGTTTCTGGACAAGAATGATATGCTACTATGCCCTTAGATAGGTAAAGATCAGTGAATTTAAGCTCTTGAGCATTATCGGATCGAACAGCTTTAACACTAACACCATATTGTTTCTCAATCATGTTTAAAAAACCGGGAAAAATAGTAAGAACATCCGATTTGGATTTCATCAAATATACCCATGTAGCTCTACTATGATCATCGACTATTGTAAGAAAGTATTTGTGATCATCATAAGTAGAGACAGAAAAGGGTCCCCAAGTATCAATGTGTATTAGAGCAAAAGGAGTATCACACTTATTATTATGTGAAACAAATGGTAAATGCCTTTGTTTTGCTAGGGGACAAATGGAACAAGGTTTTGTGAAATCTTTAAAAGTTTTAGGTAAAGACAAAACATCCCGAAGAGAGTGCAAACAAGAAAGGGAAGGATGTCCCAAACGATGATGCCACAGACGAGCATTCATCGAAACAGAAGAACAAGTGGGATGAAAACTACCTGGAAAAACAGAGGATAAAGAATCCTTGTTTGATTCCAGAATATAGAGATTATCAAAAAGATTACTCTGACCAAGCATCAACTCCCGAGTAAGATCCTGAATATAACAAGAAGTGGAGGTAAATGTGATGACAGACGGTAAATGTCTAGTCAACATACTCACACTTAGAAGATTGAATCGAAAAGTGGGAATGTAGAAAACATCATGAAGAACAATATTAGCATTTAGTTTTAAAGATCCGATTCCAATAATGCTCACAATAGTGCCATTGGGAAGATTCACATAAGTGTTTTCTAACTGTTGGTAGTTAAAGAAAACATCTCTAAGGTGACATACGTGGTGAGTAGCACCAGAATCTATAACCCAAGAATAAGGAGAAATACCATTTCTAGGCACATCATTTGAAAGAAGAGTGTTAAGGGTGAGGAAAGTACCGGATATGGCTGCAATATTTGGTACAGATTGGGAAGATGAAGCTTGAGAAACAACTGATGTGGGTGTGATAGCTTGAGAATGGAGCTTTGAGCTAAGATAGGCAATAATGTCCTGAATCTTTTCTGAAGAAAGATCAGTCAGTTGAATATTTGAATCATTGCTATTCTCAGATCCACTCACAACACTTGAATTTGCTCGAGCATTAACAGTAGGAACACTCAATGAACCACTCTGTTTTGTCTGAAACTGATTACCCATAGAGCCATTATTCGGCACAAACTTTTTCCTACCTGTCCAGCCAGGTGGATATCCGTGAAGTTTGTAACACCGATCTTTGAGGTGTCCTACAGCTCCACAATGACTACAAACATGTCTAGGTTTCT
>CM032165.1:6226709-6246589 GCA_018901935.1 Pugionium cornutum | reverse complement strand
CTTTCCACCTTGCAGCTGATCCTTTCTTGGAGTCCATCCAAGAATTGCGCCATCAATGCTTCTTCATCATCATTGAGCTCCAATCTGTTCCTTAACCTTTCGAACTCTTCATAGTACTCCTCTACTGATCTGGTACCCTGCTTAAAAGTACGAAAACGTCGTTGCAAATCCCTATGGAAGTAGGGTGGAACATACCTTTGTCGCATGAGGTCTTTCATGTCGACCCATGAGTCTGGATCTCATTCTCTTCCTCCTTCTGTCAGATACCTCACGATCCCACCAGATGAGGGCATTGTCCGTGAGTTGTGCCTGCCATTGAGACTCTCCTAGGTCCTGGTTGGTTGTAGTGATCAAAGATATGATCCATTCTTCTCTCCCAATCTAGGTAAGCCTCTTGGTCTACTTTTCCTGCAAAACTTGGAGGAGTTAGCTTAACATCAGGATGAGTTACCCAGTTGTAGGCGTGTTCATCTCCATCCTCATGATGTCTAGGAGGCATCCTTGGTCTATGGTGAAGACCATATGGCTCGAAGCCATCATCCTCTGCCTCTGGTTGCCGTGGAGGTCCTCTCGGCTTTTGGTGATAGTTATGAGGTTGTGTCCTCATCTCCATCTGGCTGGGGCTCCTCCTGTTCGTGCCGTGGCCTAAGGTACTCAGGGCCCTCAGCACGGTCTTGATCAGCTCTCACGTGCCTTATGGCCTGGAATCTTTCTGGTCTCTCCACGCGCTCCAACCTCTCGCCTATGGATGCGAGTTGTGTTTGGAGTGTGGTGAACATGGCCATCATGGCTTCAGCTGCGTCTCTATTCTCTTCTTCCATGTGTGCTACAAAGAAAGAAGATAATTAGGGTGCTCCTAAATTATTAGGAGAGTTTCTTTTTATATGGGATTTGAAAAAATGCAAAAAGGAAAATCCTAAGGAAAGGAAATTCAAAAAATGTGAAGATTTGAGAAAAAGGAAACTTTCTTGACAACTTGTGCTAGCTGTCCAATTCGACTTCCTTTAGTATTCTTTCTATTTTCTTTTTATTTTCTTTTTAATTTAACTTAAAAATAAAGGAAATATGATTTAAACAAAAAGGAAAACGTGCAAAACAATGCAAAAGTGAATCTAAACCCTAGTGATACACGTAGGAGGCTAGATGCACTCGGTTTGGAGTTTGATGTTGTTTTTTTGATTTTTCTTGAATACGACTTAAACTAATGCAAGAACTAAAAACAAGACAAGCAAAAGGATAGAAACAACCTGGTTTAGGAGCTTTAAGCTCTGATACCAAAATGATACAAGCCTTGATTCAAGGATGTATGCGCGTGGGCTGTTTGTAGAAGATTAGGTGAGAAACTCAACCTTAGGCTTCTGGATGGGGGTTTTCTGGTTGGTAAGAGATGGAAGGGTGAAGTGAACCACACGAGGGGTGATGAACCTCGTGATAAATCACAAACTTAGAGCTAGGAGGGCTGGTCTCCACTAGGTTCTAAGCGCACAAGATTCTTAGAGAGAAAACTTGTAGGGAAAAAGTTCTACTTTATTAATAATCAAAAGGTTGTCGAACTACAATGCTGGAAGGAGCCTTATTAATATGCTCGACAGCTTGACCTTCTAGGGTCGACACAAATAAAGAAAAAGGAAAGTTTACAAAAGTGCACAAAGGAAAAGATACAAAGTGCATAACCGAAAAAGGACCTATTCCTAAAATGTTCTTGACTCAAAATGTAAAGCAACTAGATCCTACCCTGCAAAACAGAAAGAGGCATATATTCGAATGTAAACTTACCTTAACTCACCTCACGGCCAAGAAATGGAAGGTGGCCGTCCTTGTGGCATGCACGCGCCTTGCTCCTAGTCTTCGACTTGGAGTAGGGTTATAAATCTCTGGGCCTTGACCTCTCTTGCCACGAAAGCCCAAGTCTCTGATGTCCCTTGTGTTGTTGAGAAGCTATTGGACTCTTCCTTGTATTTTTGGCCCATTGTCCTTAGTCGATCTTCTTCTAGAAGCTTGTTGACCCATAGCCTGAATTTGTGGAAGAGCGCCCTTGATCTGCTTCTTGTCATTGCTCCCTGAGGTACCACTGGTGTTGAGACTTCCTCTTAGTGCATGTCCTGGAGCTGGTAGCTCATTTGGTCCGAGTCCTCTTGTGTAGAAGTGGAAGTGCGCGTGTACTCGGCTGGATTGCCTGTACCGGCTGGACTGTGCGCGGTACTGGCCGGAATGACTTCAGGACCGGCCAAGTTGATCCCGGAGTCGGCGGTGTCATCAGGGGGACCGGCGGTGTCATTCACGTCCCCACCAAGTGTGCCGGAAGCTTGGGCCTCTCCGCCGGCAATGTTGACCGGTCTGGTCCTATAGGTCGAGGGTCCGGCGGTACTGTCTGGTCCGGCAGGCGCGCCGGATGGTCCTGCTGTCTCGGGCAAGCTTCCTGGTCGGCCAGTCTGGTCTCCTGGCTGGATGTACGACCTGATGTCCTCATCAACAGCCTTCTCTCTCGGAACAAGAATCCCTCATGGATGTAAAACTTGCCATGACTACCTGTACCACACTCCTTGTAGCTCTCAGCAAAGTCATGATCATCCTTGTATAGGTCCTTGATGTGCTCGAATCCTAGGACCTTTGCCTCCATGGTTGATATCAAGGCAAACCTCCTTGATAGTGCATCGGCTACCACATTATCTTTGCCCTTCTTGTACTTGATGATGTACGGGAAGGTCTCTATGAACTCCATCCACCTGGCATGTCTCCTCTTGAGATTGGTTTGCCCTCTGAGGTGTTTGAGAGTCTCGTGATCAGTGTGGATCACAAACTCCTTGGACAGCAAGTAATGCTGCCAAGTCTCCAATGCTCGGACAAGGGCATAGATCTCCTTGTCATAAGTGGGGTAGTTCAGTGAGGCACCACCTAGCTTCTCACTGAAGTATGCCACTGGTCTCCCTCCCTGGGTTAGCACTGCTCCTATGCCTATTCCAGAGGCATCACACTCCACTTCAAACGTCTTGTTGAAGTCGGGCAGGACTAGCACTGGTGCATGTGTAAGGCTGTCCTTCAAGGCCTGGAATGCCTTCTCCTGAGCTTCTCCCCAGCTGAATCCCACGTTCTTCTTCACTACTGCCGTCAATGGTGAGGCAATACTGCTGAAGTTTGGCACGAATCTCCTATACAAGCTGGCCAGTCCGTGGAAGCTCCTTACTTGGCTGATGTTGCCTGGTGTTGGCCATTCTTGTATGGCTCGAATCTTCTCTTCATCAACCTCTAAGCCCTGTGAACTTACAACAAAACCTAAAAAGACAAGTTTATCAGTACAAAAGATGCACTTCTTGAGATTGGCATAAAGCTCTTCTGGTCGAAGGGTTTTAAGTACCATCTCAAGATGTGTGAGGTGTTCCCGTAGGCATTTACTATAAACCAATATATCATCAAAGTAAACCACTACAAACTTACTGATGTACGCCCTAAGAACTTGGTTCATAAGGCGCATGAAGGTGCTTGGGGAATTAGTCAAGCCGAATGGCATGACTGTCCACTCGTATAGCCCTTGCTTTGTCTTGAAAGCAGTCTTCCATTCATCACCTTCCTTTATCCAGACCTGGTGGTATCCACTCTTGAGGTCTATCTTGGAGAAGACCGTGGCTCCACTCAGCTCATCTAGCATGCCATCCAGCCATGGTATTGGATGCCGGTACTTGACAGTGATGTTGTTGATTGCTCGGCAGTCCACGCACATTCGCCAAGTCCCATCCTTCTTGGGTACTAGTAGCACTGGTACGGCACATGGACTGAGGCTCTCTCGAACAGAGCCTTTCTCCAGGAGCTCTTTGACTTGCTTCTCAAGCTCCTTGGACTCCTCTGGACTCATCCGGTAGGCTGGCCAGTTGGGCAAGCTGCATCCAGGAACTAAAACCATCAGAGATCCGTCGGTAATTTCCGATGCTGGCAAGATCGTCGGTAAATCAATTGTAAAAATTGATGGTAAACCGTTGCATTTCCGACGAAAGCGTAATCGTCGGGATATCCTCTTGAAACCGTTGGAACGTTACCGACGTATCTCATGCCGTCGGTAATATTCCGACGATGTCCCGATGGATCCTGTGTTTTAGAGTCCGTCGGGAATCCATCGGCAGATATCATCGGAAAACCATCAGAAATATCCGACCATTGTCGGATACCGTCGGCAATCCATCGGAAATTTACGTACACTGTTAAAATTTTGTGTTTATCCGTCGGTGGTTAGAAACCATCGGAAATCCATCGGTTTATGAAGATAAAATCTGTTCAAAATATGTGAATATCCGGTTGTTGTCGGAAACCATCGGAATTTTGTCAGAAACAAAGAATATTCCGAAGAATAATCTGTTTAAAATTCGTAATTATTTGTTAAAAATTCTTAATAATCTGTTAAAAATTCGTGATAATATCTAATTTTCACTATAAATAGGCTATGATCTTTCACAATTTCAACATAACCAAAAATTTTAAGAAAATATGTTCTTCGGGTTCTTATTAGTATTTTCGATCGTGGATGGATAAACCTCGATATGATTCACCCACGGGGGAATTGACTGATGAATTTGCGCAAGGTGTTGAAGAGTTCATGGCATTTGCATCAAAGAATAGCATGACATCAGAATACGGTAAAATGTATTGTCCGTGTATTAAATATCAAAATCATATATTAATCTCTATTAGAGAAGTACGTAATCATTTGTATAGGAATGGATTTATGCCGGGTTACAAAATTTGGTATTCACATGGAGAAACTGATGCAACGATGCAGTATTATGGTAGTACTTCAAAAAGGATAGATAATACTAATGTTAGGGTAGAGGAACCGGCATCAGAAGTTGATATAAACGGAGGTACTGTTCAGATGGTGAATGATGCTTTTCGTGAAAGAGAATCGTACATTGAAGATATTAGCATAATAGAGGAACCTAATTTGGAAGCCCGGAAATTTTTTGATATGTTAGATGCATCCAAGCAGCCTTTGTATAAAGGATGTAGAGATGGATTATCGCCTTTATCTGCTACAAGCAGGTTGATGACGATAAAGACGGATTTCAACTTGCCTGAAGATTGTGTGAATGCGATATCTGATTTTGTTAAAGATATATTACCTAAAGATAATATTGCACCTGCTTCATATTACGAGGTTCAAAAACTTGTATCTGGTTTTGGGTTGTCATATCAGATGATCGATGTATGTATTGACAACTGCATGATCTATTGGAGAAATGATGAAAACCGCATGAAGTGCCGATTTTGTCACAAACCTCGATTTCAAGAGACAAGCGGTAGAGTACCTATTCTGCATAAACGGATGTGGTATTTGCCATTAACAGAGAGGTTAAAGAGGTTATATCAATCTGAACACACGGCAAAACCTATGAGATGGCATGCATAACATAATTCGAATGGAGAAATTGTGCATCCCTCGGATGCAGAAGCATGGAAACATTTTCAACAGGTTTATCCTAGTTTTGCATATGAGCCTAGAAACGTATACCTCGGGTTATCTACAGATGGATTCAACCCTTTTGGGAAACATGGGAGGCAATACTCGTTGTGGCCAGTTATCGTTACACCTTATAATTTGCCTCCTTCTTTGTGCATGATACGAGAGTTTTTATTTCTAACAATTCTCGTCCCTGGCCCAGAGCATCCTAAGTGATCGCTTGATATTTTCTTGCAGCCACTAATTCATGAGTTAAAAATATTTGGGAAAATGGTGTCGAAGCATTCGATGTTTCCAACCAACAGAACTTCTTGATGCGAGCTGTACTTATGTGGACGATAAGTGATTTTCCAGCATATGGTATGTTATCATGATGGTCGACGCATGGAAGATTAGCATGCCCATATTGTCAAGATAATACTAATGCATTCCAACTGAAACACGGACGAAAGAATAGTTGGCTCGATTGTCATCGTCGATTTCTACCACAAGATCACCCATATCGCCGGAGCACGACATTGTTTAGGAAAAACAAAAAAAATTTTGATGCTCCACCTCCTATTATTGATGGGAATTATATGATGACTCAACTTAGAGATTTTGGTGCTGAGAGAACGGCTTCATGTGGAGGTAACGGACATTACCCTGTTGATGGTTGTGGCGAATACCATAATTGGCACAAGAAGAGCATTTTTTGGGATTTACCATATTGGAAGGACCATTTGTTGCGCCATAATCTAGATGTTATGCACATTGCGAAGAATTTTTTCGACAACATAATGAATACCGTTCTAAATGTGCATGGAAAAACAAAAGATAATTTGAAAGCTAGATTGGATTTGCCGGATATTTGTTCCTGGAAGGAACTACATGTAATGTCAAATGGAAAATCACTGTCCCCTGCATTTCGGTTGGATGCGCATGCAAAAGATGAATTCTTTGACTGGATTAAGCATAGTGTCAAATTTCCAGATGGATACGCATCTAATCTTCGTAATTGTGTCAATACTATTGAAGGAAAATTTTCAGGGATTAAAAGTCATGATTGTCATGTTGTCATGCAAAGATTATTCCCATTTGCCTTTAGCGATCTACTGCCTAAAAATCTCCACGGAGCAATTGCAGGTACGACGTTTACATTATTTTATATATAAATAATAATAATTTCATATATTATATGATATTAAAATATATTTTTTATGTAGGGATTGTTGCTTTTTCCGAGATTTATGTACAAGATCACTTACTGTAGTCGATATCCAAAATTTGGAGGAAAAAATACCGGTTCTCATTTGTAACCTGGAGAAAATATTTCCACCAGCATTTTTTGATGTTATGGAGCATCTTCCTATTCACCTCCCTAGAGAAGCAACCCTTGGAGGACCTGTTCAGTACCGATGGATGTATCCTTTTGAGAGATATATGTTCCACCTAAAGAAAAAAGTTAAAAATCTTGCCAGGGTTGAAGGTTCAATCGTCGCACAAAGTATTAATGAAGAAACGTCTAACTTTGCTAGCTACTATTTTCCATCGCAAGTGCAAAAAAAAAATAGACAACCTTCACGACATGATGATGGAGGAGAAAAACCAAGCTATCCAGTGTATGTGCCAGAAATATTTACACAAATTGGACGTTTAAGTGGAAAAGGGAAGACGCGACGTCTATCAGAGGAGGAACACAATCACTTGCATTTGTATATTTTGACAAATTGCGATGACGTTTTGGAATATGAAAGGTACATTCAATT
The DNA here is from genome assembly GCA_018901935.1 of Pugionium cornutum. Taxonomy (NCBI): domain Eukaryota; kingdom Viridiplantae; phylum Streptophyta; class Magnoliopsida; order Brassicales; family Brassicaceae; genus Pugionium; species Pugionium cornutum. The sequence continues at coordinate 6,239,395 of CM032165.1, read as the reverse complement.
TAATTTTGTTTTTGTTTATTATTCTAATTTATTGTTATTTTTTTTTCATAATTAACAGGATATACATGGAACAAATACGTGTTCATTATTCAGATTACAGCGAGAATGAGTTGGTCAAACTTAAAAAAAGCGAATTTGCAAAATGGTTGCATTTTTATGTTAGTGTTACCATAATTATGTAATTTTCAATAATAGTTTACTATATATCTATATATATATATATATATATATATTTATAATTTACTACATTCAATTATTTTGTAGGTTACTACACGTCCTTCTAGGGGTATAACATTTCCCATGTGGTTAGTTGAGTTGGTGAGTGATCCTACATTTACTGCAAAATCTTATCCAATGTACTGCACTCGTGGATATGCTTTTAAGAGTCATCGCGAAGGAAACTCACAAACAACTTGTAATTATGGTGTATCATCTCAATCGGGAGAAATTGTATACAATGGTATTCTTCGTGAACTATTAGAAGTTCACTATCGAGGAATGATTGATTTGAGGTGTATTGTGTTCTATTATGACTTTTATGACCCTGTCATGGGTCAACGTGAAGACGAATTCGGTGTTACATCTGTCCACTCTCGTAAGCGACATCGAAAATATGATCCTTTTATACTTGCATCACAAGCGGACCAGGTTTGTTACATTCGATATCCTTGTGTGAGAAACAAGCAAGATCCTTGGATTACAGTGTCCTCAATACATCCTAGAGGAATGTATTGGTAACTTAGGTTCCATAGACACTTCTCTTGAAGTTAACCTTGTTGTTGATGAAACCACGAACGAAGATTACAACGTGTTTCAAGATTAAGAAGAAGAGATTGGCGAGTTTGACGACCAAAATTCAACTAATTCGGAATATTCATCAGATTCAGATTAAATTTATGATTTAATTTTGATATTTATGATTTTAATTTTAAATATTGTTAATAAATATTTATGATTTTATTTTTAAATCTATGTGCACAAACATTTCACAATATTATAATTAAAAGTGCTTTTTTCAAAAATAAATTTATCTATATATTTTTTCAAAATATTGATTAACAAAACCGACGGTTTCCCGACGGCTTTATTCAGTCCGTCGGAAACCTGTCGGGAACACGTTGATTAAATAATTGCAACGTGGGTAGACTATGTGTTGATCATGCCTGGGATTATACTTTCCGACGGAAGTCCGACGGATTCCCGACGGCCTTACGCGGGAAACGTATTTCCCAAGGCGGGCTTCCGGATAGATATTTATTTCAGTTCCGACGGATTCCCGATGGCAAGTTCCGTCGAAAATTTTTAATATAACCTACGGCCGTTTCTTCTCTTTTTCTCTCTCGCGTTCTCTTTCGACCATTCGCCTCCCTGCCGCATTCTCGCCGGAAAAGTTGTTTTCGTCGCCGGTATTCGACCTGTAGTCGTAAATAATGTAAGTTTTTATTCATTTCTTTCTCGTAAATCATCTGAGAATGTGCTCATCCAATGCGTTTGAGATTTGTCCGTAATCATCTTGTTCCATGAATTTGTAAGGGTTTGTTCCATGAAAAGTACAAACCCTTACAAATTTGCCCTCTTCAATTTCTCTGTTTACGTTTGTTTTCTTCTTCTTCTTCTTCAATTTGAGTGTTAATGATTTTTTTGTAAAGAAATCGGTTCATTTTTATTTTTGTCTTTAGCAAAAGGTTGTTTGATGAATACTTATGTGTAATATAAGTCAAGTTAACGAAAACTATGAACCAAAAAGAAATCAAATTTCCAGATTCACAAAGATAAAAATATAACTCAAATCACATAATTTTGTGTGGGATTATAGAAAAGTTTAACATCAAATCATAATAAATTTCTTAGTATCACATAAAATTATCCGAACATCCAAAATCGTATTAAACATAAAAGTTATTCCAAATATTTGTTTGAATACATCTGCTAAGAATATTTCTTGAATAGAGTTATAGTTAGTATTCAATAATTACACACCGTAACATTTCTATTAATTTGTTTTCAATCTATTCTTAACTTACTATAAAATCCCTAAGACTAGCAACACTAATCTACATTCGACATTCTTACTTTGTATTGAATTCACTCTCAAATATAACCAAATGAGTCCCAACATTTTTTTCTCTTGTACGTCTGCAATGTTTGTTTTTTTTACCCTATCATTTAATTAGTTAAATTATGTTGTTTATTTAATGACTGATAGAGACAGTGATTGATGACGACTTTGGTGAAAATACGTTTTTGTCATTACATGTAACCATTAATGACGACTTTGGTGAAATTATTCCACTACATGAAATGATTTGCTCACATTTAGTTTAGTCAAAGAAGAAAAACTCGACATCAAACTCGTTAACACAATTTCAGATCTGTCAAATTTAGATTTATGATTCACGATAAAAGACATGTAGACAAATAATTTCTAATATATATATGACCTCCTCTTCTGTCGCCGGTTTAACATCTTGGAAACACATCCTGAAACTTGTTGAGAAGAGTTGCTACTTCAGGAGGTAGCTCTACTTGTTCTTTCTCTATATTCAACACTTCTTTGAAAACCATTAGTAGCATTAGATCCTTCGAGGCTAAAGTTCTCCGGACATGATTTGGTTGAATGAAAAAATTAGAATTAATGAGCTTCTTTTCCTTACTCATTTGTTGTTGAAGCTCATGTATCTGGGTAGGTATGAGAGGAGCTAGGCTGACCTTTCTCTTGTCATGCACGAAAGTGTAGAGATTGGTTCGGCCATCATGTCTGGTCTCCTTGTCAAACTGCCATGGTCGTCATAATAGAAGATGGCCAGCTTGCATGGGCACCACGTCGCACACGACTTGGTCTTGGTACTTGCCCACACTGAATGGCACAGTGACTTGCTCATGAATCTTGAGCTCCACTTTGTCATCGAGCCATCTCAGTCTATATGGTCGAGGATGCCTTGTCTTCTCTAGACCTACCTAATCAACCATATATGCACTAGCAACGTTAGTGCAAGAACCACCATCTATGATGAGGTTACATACCTTACCCTTGACGGTGCAACGGCTGTGGAAGATGTTCTCCCTTTGGATGGTCTCTGAAGGATCCACCATTGCACTGAGGATGCGTCTAGTGACCAGCACTTCCCCCACATCAGGGTACTCAATGTCACCATATTCGTCTTCTGTTTTATAGTCCTCTTCATCTTGGGACTCATATTCTCCAGCCTCCGTAATCAGCATGACCCGGTTGTTTGGGCACTCCCTTGAGATGTGTCCACGACCCCTACACTTGAAACAAGTGATGTCACATGATATTTGAGGGTTAGAAGAATTACTAGGCTCTCTCTGGTCACGGGTGGGTTCAGGAGGCTTGCTCTTGAACCTTTACTCGATCTCTATGCTCTTGCCTTTGTCTACGGGCTTGGGAATGTTGCTTGGTGCCCAAGGTGTCTTAGGCTTGCTGCGGATGTCTTGGCTCTTACGTTTGATGTGCTGCTCAGCCTGGACAGAGAGGTGGAACAAGTCTTTGAAGTCATTGTAGATTTGCCTTTCCACCTTGCGGCTGATCCTTTCTTGGAGTCCATCCAAGAATTGTGCCATCAATGTTTCTTCATCATCATTGAGCTCCAATCTGTTCCTTAGCTTCTCGAACTCTTCATAGTACTCCTCTACTGATCTGGTACCCTGTTTAAGAGTACGAAAACGATGTTGCAAGTCCCTATGAAAGTAAGGTGGAACAAACCTTTGTCGCATGACATCCTTCATGTCGACCCATGAGTCTATGGTCCTCATTATTTTCCTCCTTCTGTTAGATACCTCACGATCCCACCAGATGAGGGCATTGTCCGTGAGTTGTGCTACTGCCATTGAGACTCTCCTAGGCCCTGGTTGGTTGTAATGATCAAAGATATGATCCATTCTTCTCTCCCAATCATGGTAAGCTTCGGGGTCTACTTTTCCTGCAAAACTTGGAGGAGTTAGCTTAACATCAGGATGAGTTACCCGGTTATAGGCGTGTTCATCTCCATCCTCATGATGTCTAGGAGGCATCCTTGGTCTCTGGTGAAGACCATATGGCTCGAAGCCATCATCTTCTGCCTCTGGTTGCCGTGGAGGTCCTCTCGGCCTATGGTGATAGTTATGAGGTTGTGTGTCCTCATCTCCATCTGGCTGGGGCTCCTCCTGTTCGTGCCGTGTCCTAAGGTGCTCAGGACCCTCAGCACGGTTTTGCTCAGCTCTCATGTGCCTTATGGCCTGGAATCTCACAGGCCTCTCCACGCGCTCCAATCTCTCGCCTATGGATGCGAGTTGCATTTGGTTGCTTCTCTATTTTCTTCTGCCATTGTGTGCTACAAAGAAAGAAGACAAGTTATGATACTCCTAAATTGTTAGGAGGGTTTTCTTTTATAAAGGGATTAAAAAAAATGCAAAAAGGAAAGTTCTAAGGAATGGAAAATTCGAAAATATGGAGATTTGAATAAAAGGAAATTTTCTTGACAACTATTGCTAGCTGTCCAATTCAAAATCTTTTGGTACTTTTCCTACTTTCTTTTCTTTTCTTTTCTTTTCTTTTAATTTAACTTAAAAATAATAGAAATATGATTCTAACAAAAAGGAAAATCGAATATAGCAATGCAAGAATGATTCTAGAACCTAGTGATGCACGTAGGAACTAGATACACTCGGTATGAACTTAGATGTTATTTTTTTAATTTTCTAGAAAGAAAATTAAACTAATGCAAGAACAAGAAACAAGACAAGCTAAAGGATAGAAACAACCTGGTTTAGGAGCTTTAAGCTCTGATACTAAAATGATACAAGCCTCGATTCAAGGCTTATATGCGCGTGGGCTATTTGCAGAAGATTAGGTGAGAAACTCGACCTTAGACTTCTTGGATAGGGGTTTTTGGGTTGGTATTTGATGGAAGGGTGAAGTGAACCACACGAGGGGTGATGAACCTCGTGATAAATCACAAACTAGAGCTAGGAGGGCTGGTCTCAACTAGGTTCTAAGCGCACAAGATTCTTGAGAGAAAACTTGAGAGAAAATTCGATCTTTATTAATTAGCAAAAAGGTTGTCGAACTACAATGCTGGAAGGAGCCTTATTTATATGCTCGACAGCTTGACCTTCTAGGGTCAACTCAAATAAGAAAAGGAAAACTTACAAAAGTGCACAAAAGGAAAAGATACAAAAGTGTATAATCGAAAAAAGGACCTATTCCTAAAATGTCTTTGACTCAATAAATGTAAATATTCTAGATCCTACCCTGCAAAACAGAAAGAGGAAAATATTCTTATTGAAAATTTACCTTACTTACCTCACGGCTAAGAAATGGAAGGTGGCCGTCCTTGTGGCCTGCACGCGCCTTGCTCCTATTCTTCGATTTGGAGTAGGGTTATTAATCTTTGGGCCCTGACCACTCTTGCCACTAAATCCCAAGTCTCTGATGTCCCTTGTGTTGTTGAGAAGCCTTTGGACTCTTCTTTGCACTTCTGGACCATTGCCCTTAGTTGATCTTCCTCTAGGAGCTTGTCGACCCATAAGCTGAAGTTGTGGAAGAGTGCTCTTGATCTGCTCCTTGTCATTGCTCCTGGTTGCACTACTGGTGTGGAGACTTCCTCTAGATGCATGTCCTGAAGCTGGTAGCTTATCTGGTCCGAGTTTCCTTGTGTAGAAGTAGAAATGCTCGTGCACACGGCTGGATCGGCTGTACCGGCTGGACTGTGCGAGGTACTGGCAAGAATGCCTTCAGGACCGGCCAAGTTGATCCTGGAGTTGGTGGCATCACCAAGGGGACTGGCGGTGTCATCCACGTCGCCACCAAGTGTGCCGGAAGCTTGGGTCTCTCCGCCGGCAATGCTGATTGGTCTGGTCCTATTGGTCGAGGGTCCGGCGGTACCGCTTGGGCCGCCAGACATGCCAGATGGCCCGGCTGTCTCGGGCAAGCTTCCTGGTCGGCCAGTCTGGTCTCCTGGCTGGATGTACGACCTGATGTCCTCATCAGGGAGCTTATCATCCGAGAAGCTCATGGAGGAGGACTCATGGGCCACTTTGGTGTCGACAAGACTCTAGCAGTGGTCAAGGAGCACTTCTACTGGCCACGTATCAAGAGGACAGTAGAAGCTCATTGTGCAAGATGCATCACTTGCAAGAAGGCAAAGTCCCTAGTGCAACCTCACGGGTTGTATCTCCCACTGCCCATACCTACACATACACGGGTGGACATCTCAATTGACTTCGTTCTAGGCCTGCCCAAGATCAACCACAAGGATGGAATTTTTATAGTGGTGGACAGATTCTCCAACATGGCACACTTCATCCCGTGTGCCAATGTCAATGATGCCATGCAAACAGCCAAGCTGTTTTTCAGGGAGATAGTACGGCTTCATGGAGTGCCAAGGACCATCGTATCAGATAGGGACACCAAGTTCCTCAGCCATTTCTGGAGGACCTTTTGGAGAAAGCTAGGCACGAAGCTACTCTTCTCCACCACTTGCCATCCTCAAACCGATGGCCAAACTGAAGTTGTCAACAGGACCCTATCAACTCTTCTCAGAACAACACTAGGGAAGAACCTAAAGACTTGGGTGGAGTGCCTGCCATTCATTGAGTTCGCCTACAACCGAGCCGTGCACTCAGCAACTAAGAAGACCCCATTTGAAGTGGTATACGGTTTCAACCCTCTCACCCCATTGGAGCAAACACCACTGCCACCAGCTGAGATGACCAACCTCAACGGAGCATCCAAAGCAGAGTTCATAAGGAGGTTACACCAGAAGGTAGCAGAGAACTTGGAGAAGAGGACTGGACAGTACGTGACTCATGCCAACAAAGGAAGAAAGGAGGTGATCTTTCAACCAGGCGATTGGGTGTGGCTACACCTACGGCAGGAGAGGTTCCCCAACCTAAGGAGTTCCAAGCTAGAACCAAGAGGAGATGGACTGATGAGGACATCAGGTCGTATGTCCAGCCAGGATACCAGACTGGCCAACCAGGAAACTTGCCCGAGACAGCCAGGCCATTTGTGATACAAGCCTTGATTAAGGTGAGAATCTCGACCTTAGACTTCTTGGATAGGGGTTTTTGGGTTGGTATTCGATGGAAAGGTGAAGTGAACCACACGAGGGGTGATGAACCTCGTGATAAATCACAAACTGAGACCTAGGAGGGCTGGTCTCAACTAGATTCTAAGCGCACAAGATTCTTGAGAGAAAACTTGTTGGGGAAAAAGTTCTATCTTTATTAATATCAAAAAGGTTGTCGAACTACAATGCTGGAAGGAGTCTTATTAATATGCTCGACAGCTTGACCTTCTAGGGTCGACTCAAATAAGAAAAGGAAAACTTACAAAAATGCACAAAAGGAAAAGATACAAAAGTGTATAATCGAAAAAGGACCTATTCCTAAAATGTCTTTGACTCAATAAAAGTAAATATTCTAGATCCTACCCTGCAAAACAAAAAGAGGCATATATTCGAATTGAAACTTACCTTAACTTACCTCATGGCCAAGAATGGAAGGTGGCCGACCTTGTGGCATGCACGCGCCTTGCTCCTAGTCTTCGACTTGGAGTAGGGTTAAGAATCTTTGGGCCCTGACCTCTCTTGCCACTAAAGCCCAAGTCTATGATGTCCCATGTGTTGTTGAGAAACAATTGGACTCTTCCTTGCACTTTTGGCCCATTGTCCTTAGTCGATCTTCCTTTAGGAGCTTGTCGACCCATAAGCTGAATTTGTGGAAGGGTGCCCTTGATCTGCTTCTTGTCATTGCTCCTTGAGGTACCACTGGTGTAGAGACTTCCTCTAGTTGCATGTCCTGGAGCTGGTAGCTCATTTGGTCTGAGTCTTCTTGTGTAGACGTGGAAATGCACGTGTACTCGGCAGGATCAGCTGTACCGACTGGATTGTGTGAGGTACTGGCCGGAATGCCTTCAGGACCGGCCAAGTTGATCCCGGAGTTGGCGGCATCACTAGAGGGACCGGCGGTGTCATCCACGTCGCCACCAAGTGTGCCGGAAGCTTGGGCCTCTCCGCCGGCAATGCTGATCGGTCTGGTCCTATTGGTCGAGGGTCCGGCAGTACCGCTTGGGCCGGCAGACATGCCAAATTGATGAGGACATCAGGTTGTACATCCAGCCAAGATACCAGATTGGCCGACCAGGAAACTTGCCCGAGACAGCCGGACCATCTGGCACGCCTGCCGGCCCAAGCAGTACCGCCGGACAATCGACCACAAGGACCAGAGCAACCAGCATTGCCAGCGGAGAGGCCCAAGCTTCCGGCACACTTGGTGGCGACGTGGATGACTCCGCCGGTCCCCATGGTGATGCCGCCGACTCCGGGATCAACTTGGCCGGTCCTGAAGGCATTCCAGCCAGTACCTCGCACAGTCCAGCCGATACAGCCGATCCAGCCGAGTACACGAGCATTTAAACTTCTACACAAGGAGACTCGGACCAGATAAGCTACCAGCTTCAGGACATGCATCTAGAGGAAGTCTCTACACCAGTAGTGCCACCAAGAGCAATGAAAAGGAGCAGATCAAGAGCACTCTTCCACAAATTCAGCTTATGGGTCGACAAGCTCCTAGAGGAAGATCGAGTAAGGACAATGGGCCAGAAGTGCAAAGAAGAGTCCAAAGGCTTCTCAACAATGCAAGGGCCTTCAAAGACTTGGGCTTTAGTGGCAAGAGAGGTCAGGGCCCAAAGATTCCTAACCCTACTCCAAGTCGAAGACTAGGAGCAAGGCGTGTGCATGCCACTAGGACGGCCACCTTCCATTTCTTGGCCGTGAGGTAGGATCTAGAATATTTACATTTCTTGAGTCAAAGACATTTTAGGAATAGGTCCTTTTCCGGTTATGCACTTTTGTACATTTTCCATTTGTGCACTTTTGTAATCTTTCCTTTTCTTTCTTTGAGTCGACCCTAGAAGGTCAAGATGTCAAGCATATTAATAAGGCTCCTTCTAGCATTGTAGTTTGACAACCTTTTTGATATTAATAAAGTGCGAATTTTCTCTCTACAAGTTTTTCTCTCAAAGAAGCTTGTGCGCTTAGAACCTAGTTGAGACCAGCCCTCCTAGCTCTAAGTTTGAGATCTATCACGAGGTTCATCACCCCTCGTGTGGTTCACTTCACCCTTCCATCGAATACCAACCCAAAACCCCCTATCCAAGATGTCTAAGGTCGAGTTTCTCACCTAACCTTCTCCAAACAGCCCACGCGCATATAAGCCTTGAATCGAGGCTTGTATCATTTTGGTATCAGAGCTTAAAGCTCCTAAACCAGGTTGTTTCTATCCTTTAACTTGTCTTGTTTCTTGTTCTTGCATTAGTTTAAGTTTCATTCAAGAAAATAAAAAAAAAAACATCTAAACACATACCGAGTGCATCTAGTTCCTACGTGCATCACTAGGTTCTAGAATCATTCTTGCATTGCTATGTTAGACTTTTCTTTTTGTTAGAATCATATTTCTATTATTTTTAAAGTTAAATTAAAAGAAAAGAAAAAAAATAGGAAAAATACCTAAAGGATTCGAATTGGACAGCTAGCAATAGTTGTCAAGAAAGTTTTCTTTTTATTCAAATCTTCATATCTTCGAATTTTCCATTTCTCAGATTTTTTTCTTTTTGCATTTTTTCGAATCCCCTTATAAAAGAAAACCCTCCTAATAATTTAGGAGTAGTATAACTTGTCTTCTTTCTTTATAGCACGCAATGGGAGAAGAAAATAGAGAAGCAACCGAAGCCATGATGGCCATGTTCACCACCCTCCAAACGCAACTCGCATCCATAGGCGAGAGATTGGAGCGCGTGGAAAGGCCTGTGAGATTCCAGGCCATAAGGCACGTGAGAGCTGAGCAAGACCGTGCTGAGGGTCCTGAGCGCCTTAGGACACGGTACGAACAGGAGGAGCCCCAGCCAGATGGAGATGAGGACACACAACCTCATAACTATCACCATAGGCCGAGAGGACCTCCGCGGCAACCAGAGGCAGAAGATGATGGCTTCGAGCCATATGGTCTTCACCAAAAACCAAGGATGCCTCCTAGACATCATGAGGATGGAGATGAACACGCCTACAACAGGGTAACTCATCCTGATTGATACAAGCCTCGATTCAAGGCTTGGATGCGCGTGGGCTGTTTGTAGAAGATTAGGTGAGAAACTCGACCTTAGGCTTCTGGATAGAGGTTTTCTGGTTGGTAAAGGATGGAAGGGTGAAGTGAACCACACGAGGGGTGATGAACCTCGTGATAAATCACAAACTTAGAGCTAGGAGGGCTGGTCTCAACTAGGTTCTAAGCGCACAAATCTCTCTTGAGAGAAAGCTCGTAGGGAAAAAGTTCTACTTTATTAATAATCAAAAAGGTTGTCGAACTACAATGCTGGAAGGAGCCTTATTAATATGCTCGACAGCTTGACCTACTAGGGTCGACTCAAATAAGAAAAAGGAAAGTTTACAAAAGTGCACAAAAGGAAAAAATACAAAGTGTATAACCGAAAAAGGACCTATTCCTAAAATGTTCTTGACTCAAAAATGTAAAGCAACTAGATCCTACCCTGCAAAACAGAAAGAGGCATATATTCAATGTAAGCTTACCTTAACTCACCTCACGGCCAAGAAATGGAAGGTGGCCGTCCTTGTGGCATGCACGCGCCTTGCTCCTAGTCTTCGACTTGGAGTAGGGTTAAATATCTTTGGGCCTTGACCTCTCTTGCCACTAAAGCCCACGTCTCTGATGTTCCTTGTGTTGTTGAGAAGCCTTTGGATTCTAATTTGCTCTTCTGGCCCATTGTCCTTAGCTGCTCTTCCTCTAGGAGCTTGTCGACCCATAAGCTGAATTTGTGGAAGAGTACCCTTGATCTGCTTCTTGTCATTGCTCCTTGAGGTACCACTGGTGTAGATACTTCCTCTAAGTGCATGTCCTGGAGCTGGTAGCTCATTTGGTCCGAGTCCCCTTGTGTAGAAGTGGAAGTGCGCGTGTACTCGGCTGGATTGGCTGTACCGGCTGGATTGTGCGCGGTACTGGCCGGAATGACTTCAGGACCGGCCAAGTTGATCCCGGAGTCGGCGGTGTCATCAGGGGGACCGGCGGTGTCATTCACGTCCCCACCAAGTGTGCCGGAAGCTTGGGCCTCTCCGCCGGCGATGTTGACCGGTCTGGTCCTATAGGTCGAAGGTCCGGCGGTACTGTCTGGTCTGGCAGGCGCGCCAGATGGTCCTGCTGTCTCGGGCAAGCTTCCTGGTCGGCCAGTCTGGTCACCTGGCTGGATGTACGACCTGATGTCCTCATCATTCCTTCCCTCTTCAGTAGGTTTTGTCCTCAAAACTGGATCATCTGCATGGAAAGGGGCCAAGTCAGTAACATTGAACGTATTGGACACATTAAACTCACCTAGAAGCTCGATCCCGTAGGCGTTGTTGTTGATCCTCTCGAGCACTCTGAATGGTCCATCTCCTCTTGGTGCTAGCTTGGAACTCCTTAGGTTTGGGAACCTCTCCTGCCGTAGGTGTAGCCACACCCAATCGCCTGGTTGAAAGATCACCTCCTTTCTTCCTTTGTTGGCATGAGTCACGTACTGTCCGGTCCTCTTCTCCAAGTTCTCTGCTACCTTCTGGTGTAACCTCCTTATGAACTCTGCTTTGGATGCTCCGTTGAGGTTGGTCATCTCAGCTGGTGGCAGTGGCATTTGCTCCAATGGGGTGAGAGGGTTGAAGCCGTATACCACTTCAAATGGTGTCTTCTTGGTTGCTGAGTGCACGCCTCAGTTGTAGGCAAACTCAATGAATGGCAGGCACTCCACCCAAGTCTTTAGGTTCTTCCCTAGTGTTGTTCTGAGAAGAGTTGATAGGGTCCTGTTGACAACTTCAGTTTGGCCATCGGTTTGAGGATGGCAAGTGGTTGAGAAGAGTAGCTTCGTGCCTAGCTTTCTCCAAAGGGTCCTCCAGAAATGGCTGAGGAACTTGGTGTCCCTGTCTGATACGATGGTCCTTGGCCCTCCATGAAGCCGTACTATCTCCCTGAAGAACAGCTCGGCTGTTTGCGTGGCATCATTGACAATGGCACACGGAATGAAGTGTGCCATCTTGGAGAATCTGTCCACCACTACAAAGATTGCATCTTTGTGGTTGATCTTGGGCAGACCTAGAACAAAGTCCATTGATATATCCACCCATGGATGTGTAGGTATGGGCAGTGGGAGATACAACCCGTGAGGTTGCACTCTGGACTTTGCCTTCTTGCAAGTGATGCACCTTGCACAATGAGCTTCTACTGTCCTCTTGATGTGTGGCCAGTAGAAGTGCTCCTTGACCACTGCTAGAGTCTTGTCGACACCAAAGTGGCCCATGAGTCCTCCTCCATGAGCTTCTCGGATGATAAGCTTCCTTAGTGATCCTTGTGGTATGCACAGCCTTCTTTCTCGGAACAAGAATCCTCATGGATGTAGGATTTGCCATGACTCCCTGTGCTACACTCCTTGTAGCTCTCAGCAAGGTCAGGATCATCCTTGTATAGATCCTTGATGTGCTCGAATCCCAGGACCTTTGCCTCCATGGTTGATATCAAGGCAAACCTCCTTGATAGTGCATCGGCTACCACATTGTCTTTGCCCTTCTTGTACTTGATGATGTACGGGAAGATCTCTATGAACTCCATCCACCTGGCATGTCTCCTCTTGAGATTGGTTTGCCTCTGAG
>CM032165.1:6181608-6226209 GCA_018901935.1 Pugionium cornutum | reverse complement strand
GCTTGTATCACAAATGGCCTGGCTGTCTCGGGCAAGTTTCCTGGTTGGCCAGTCTGGTATCCTGGCTGGACATACGACCTGATGTCCTCATCAGTCCATCTCCTCTTGGTTCTAGCTTGGAACTCCTTAGGTTGGGGAACCTCTCCTGCCGTAGGTGTAGCCACACCCAATCGCCTGGTTGAAAGATCACCTCCTTTCTTCCCTTGTTGCCATGAGTCACGTACTGCCCGGTCCTCTTCTCCAAGTTTTCTGCTACCTTCTGGTGTAACTTCCTTATGAATTCTGCCTTTGATGCTCCGTTGAGGTTGGTCATCTCTGCTGGTGGCAGTGGCGTTTGCTCCAATGGGGTGAGAGGGTTGAAGCCGTATACTACTTCAAATGGTGTCTTCTTGGTTGCTGAGTGCACGGCTCGGTTGTAAGAAAACTCTATGAATGGCAGGCACTCCACCCAAGTCTTTAGGTTCTTCCCTAGTGTAGTCCTGAGAAGAGTTGATAGTGTCCTGTTGACAACTTTAGTTTGGCCATCGGTTTGAGGATGGCAGGTGGTAGAGAAGAGTAGCTTCGTGCCTAGCTTCCTCCAAAGGGTCCTCCAGAAATGGCTGAGGAACTTGGTGTCCCTGTCTGATACGATGGTCCTTGGCACTCCATGAAGCCGTACTATCTCCCTGAAAAACAGCTTGGCTGTTTGCATGGCATCATTGACATTGGCACACGGGATGAAGTGTGCCATGTTGGAGAATCTGTCCACCACTATAAAAATTCCATCCTTGTGGTTGATCTTGGGCAGGCCTAGAACGAAGTCAATTGAGATGTCCACCCGTGTATGTGTAGGTATGGGCAGTGGGAGATACAACCCGTGAGGTTGCACTAGGGACTTTGCCTTCTTGCAAGTGATGCATCTTGCACAATGAGCTTCTACTGTCCTCTTGATACGTGGCCAGTAGAAGTGCTCCTTGACCACTGCTAGAGTCTTGTCGACACCAAAGTGGCCCATGAGTCCTCCTCCATGAGCTTCTCGGATGATAAGCTCCCTGATGAGGACATCAGGTCGTACATCCAGCCAGGAGACCAGACTGGCCGACCAGGAAGCTTGCCCGAGACAGCCGGGCCATCTGGCATGTCTGGCGGCCCAAGCGGTACCGCCGGACCCTCGACCAATAGGACCAGACCAATCAGCATTGCCGGCGGAGAGACCCAAGCTTCCGGCACACTTGGTGGCGACGTGGATGACACCGCCAGTCCCCTTGGTGATGCCACCAACTCCAGGATCAACTTGGCCGGTCCTGAAGGCATTCTTGCCAGTACCTCGCACAGTCCAGCCGGTACAGCCGATCCAGCCGTGTGCACGAGCATTTCTACTTCTACACAAGGAAACTCGGACCAGATAAGCTACCAGCTTCAGGACATGCATCTAGAGGAAGTCTCCACACCAGTAGTGCAACCAGGAGCAATGACAAGGAGCAGATCAAGAGCACTCTTCCACAACTTCAGCTTATGGGTCGACAAGCTCCTAGAGGAAGATCAACTAAGGGCAATGGTCCAGAAGTGCAAAGAAGAGTCCAAAGGCTTCTCAACAACACAAGGGACATCAGAGACTTGGGATTTAGTGGCAAGAGTGGTCAGGGCCCAAAGATTAATAACCCTACTCCAAATCGAAGAATAGGAGCAAGGCGCGTGCAGGCCACAAGGACGGCCACCTTCCATTTCTTAGCCGTGAGGTAAGTAAGGTAAATTTTCAATAAGAATATTTTCCTCTTTCTGTTTTGCAGGGTAGGATCTAGAATATTTACATTTATTGAGTCAAAGACATTTTAGGAATAGGTCCTTTTTTCGATTATACACTTTTGTATCTTTTCCTTTTGTGCACTTTTGTAAGTTTTCCTTTTCTTATTTGAGTTGACCCTAGAAGGTCAAGCTGTCGAGCATATAAATAAGGCTCCTTCCAGCATTGTAGTTCGACAACCTTTTTGCTAATTAATAAAGATCGAATTTTCTCTCAAGTTTTCTCTCAAGAATCTTGTGCGCTTAGAACCTAGTTGAGACCAGCCCTCCTAGCTCTAGTTTGTGATTTATCACGAGGTTCATCACCCCTCGTGTGGTTCACTTCACCCTTCCATCAAATACCAACCCAAAAACCCCTATCCAAGAAGTCTAAGGTCGAGTTTCTCACCTAATCTTCTGCAAATAGCCCACGCGCATATAAGCCTTGAATCGAGGCTTGTATCATTTTAGTATCAGAGCTTAAAGCTCCTAAACCAGGTTGTTTCTATCCTTTAGCTTGTCTTGTTTCTTGTTCTTGCATTAGTTTAATTTTCTTTCTAGAAAATTAAAAAAATAACATCTAAGTTCATACCGAGTGTATCTAGTTCCTACGTGCATCACTAGGTTCTAGAATCATTCTTGCATTGCTATATTCGACTTTCCTTTTTGTTAGAATCATATTTATATTATTTTTAAGTTAAATTAAAAGAAAAGAAAAAGAAAAGAAAAGAAAATGGGAAAAATACCAAAAGATTTCGAATTGGACAGCTAGCAATAGTTGTCAAGAAAATTTCCTTTTATTCAAATCTCCATATATTCGAATTTTCCATTCCTTAGAATTTTCCTTTTTGCATTTTTTTCGAATCCCTTATAAAAAGAAAACCCTCCTAACAATTTAGGAGTAGCATAACTTGTCATCTATCTTTGTAGTACGCAATGGCAGAAGAAAATAGAGAAGCAACCGAAGCCATGATGGCCATGTTCACCACCCTCCAAACGCAACTCGCATCCATAGGCGAGAGATTGGAGCGCGTGGAAAGGCCTGTGAGATTCCAGGCCATAAGGCACGTGAGAGCTGAGCAAGACCGTGCTGAGGGTCCTGAGCGCCTTAGGACACGGTACGAACAGGAGGAGCCCCAGCCAGATGGAGATGAGGACACACAACCTCATAACTATCACCATAGGCCGAGAGGACCTCCACGGCAACCAGAGGCAGAAGATGATGGCTTTGAGCCATATGGTCTTCACCAGAGACCAAGAATGCCTCCTAGACATCATGAAGAGGGAGATGAACACACCTACAACCGGGTAAATCATCCTGATGTTAAGCTAACTCCTCCTAGTTTTGCAGGAAAAGTAGACCCCGAGGCTTACCTACATTGGGAAAGAAGAATGGATCATATCTTTGATCATTACAACCAACCAGGACCTAGGAGAGTCTCAATGTCAGTAGCACAACTCACGGACATTGCCCTCATCTGGTGGGATCGTGAGGTACCTGACAGAAGCAGGAAGAGAATGAGGCCCATAGACTCATGGGTCGACATGAAAGACCTCATGGGACAAAGGTTTGCTCCACCTTACTTTCATAGAGACTTGCAACGTCGTTTTCGTACTCTTAAGCAGGGTACTAGATCAGTAGAGGAGTACTATGAAGAGTTCGAGAAGCTAAGGAACAGATTGGAGCTCAATGATGATGAAGAAACATTGATGGCACAATTCTTGGATGGACTCCAAGAAAGGATCAGCCGCAAGGTGGAAAGGCAAATCTACAATGACTTCAAAGACTTGTTCCACCTCTCTGTCCAGGCTGAGCAGCACATCAAACGTAAGAGCCAAGACATCCGCAGCAAGCCTAAGACACCTTGGGCACCAAGCAACATTCCCAAGCCCGTAGACAAAGGCAAGAGCATAGAGATCGAGTAAAGGTTCAAGAGCAAGCCTCCTGAACCCACCCGTGACCAGAGAGAGCCTAGTAATTCTTCTAACCCTCAAATATCATGTGACATCACTTGTTTCAAGTGTAGGGGTCGTGGACACATCTCAAGGGAGTGCCCAAACAACCGGGTCATGCTGATTACGGAGGCTGGAGAATATGAGTCCCAAGATGAAGAGGACTATAAAACAGAAGACGAATATGGTGACATTGAGTACCCTGATGTGGGGGAAGTGCTGGTCACTAGACGCATCCTCAGTGCAATGGTGGATCCTTCAGAGACCATCCAAAGGGAGAACATCTTCCACAGCCGTTGCACCGTCAAGGGCAAGGTATGTAACCTCATCATAGATGGTGGTTCTTGCACTAACGTTGCTAGTGCATATATGGTTGATTAGGTAGGTCTAGAGAAGACAAGGCATCCTCGACCATATAGACTGAGATGGCTCGATGACAAAGTGGAGCTCAAGATTCATGAGCAAGTCACTGTGCCATTCAGTGTGGGCAAGTACCAAGACCAAGTCGTGTGCGACGTGGTGCCCATGCAAGCTGGCCATCTTCTATTATGACGACCATGGCAGTTTGACAAGGAGACCAGACATGATGGCCGAACCAATCTCTACACTTTCGTGCATGACAAGAGAAAGGTCAGCCTAGCTCCACTCATACCTGCCCAGATACATGAGCTTCAACAACAAATGAGTAAGGAAAAGAAGCTCATTAATTCTAATTTTTTCATTCAACCAAATCATGTCCGGAGAACTTTAGCCTCGAAGGATCTAATGCTACTAATGGTTTTCAAAGAAGTGTTGAATATAGAGAAAGAACAAGTAGAGCTACCTCCTGAAGTAGCAACTCTCCTCAACAAGTTTCAGGATGTGTTTCCAAGATGTTAAACCGGCGACAGAAGAGGAGGTCATATATATATTAGAAATTATTTGTCTACATGTCTTTTATCGTGAATCATAAATCTAAATTTGACAGATCTGAAATTGTGTTAACGAGTTTGATGTCGAGTTTTTCTTCTTTGACTAAACTAAATGTGAGCAAATCATTTCATGTAGTGGAATAATTTCACCAAAGTCGTCATTAATGGTTACATGTAATGACAAAAACGTATTTTCACCAAAGTCGTCATCAATCACTGTCTCTATCAGTCATTAAATAAACAACATAATTTAACTAATTAAATGATAGGGTAAAAAAAACAAACATTGCAGACGTACAAGAGAAAAAAATGTTGGGACTCATTTGGTTATATTTGAGAGTGAATTCAATACAAAGTAAGAATGTCGAATGTAGATTAGTGTTGCTAGTCTTAGGGATTTTATAGTAAGTTAAGAATAGATTGAAAACAAATTAATAGAAATGTTACGGTGTGTAATTATTGAATACTAACTATAACTCTATTCAAGAAATATTCTTAGCAGATGTATTCAAACAAATATTTGGAATAACTTTTATGTTTAATACGATTTTGGATGTTCGGATAATTTTATGTGATACTAAGAAATTTATTATGATTTGATGTTAAACTTTTCTATAATCCCACACAAAATTATGTGATTTGAGTTATATTTTTATCTTTGTGAATCTGGAAATTTGATTTCTTTTTGGTTCATAGTTTTCGTTAACTTGACTTATATTACACATAAGTATTCATCAAACAACCTTTTGCTAAAGACAAAAATAAAAATGAACCGATTTCTTTACAAAAAAATCATTAACACTCAAATTGAAGAAGAAGAAGAAGAAAACAAACGTAAACAGAGAAATTGAAGAGGGCAAATTTGTAAGGGTTTGTACTTTTCATGGAACAAACCCTTACAAATTCATGGAACAAGATGATTACGGACAAATCTCAAACGCATTGGATGAGCACATTCTCAGATGATTTACGAGAAAGAAATGAATAAAAACTTACATTATTTACGACTACAGGTCGAATACCGGCGACGAAAACAACTTTTCCGGCGAGAATGCGGCAGGGAGGCGAATGGTCGAAAGAGAACGCGAGAGAGAAAAAGAGAAGAAACGGCCGTAGGTTATATTAAAAATTTTCGACGGAACTTGCCATCGGGAATCCGTCGGAACTGAAATAAATATCTATCCGGAAGCCCGCCTTGGGAAATACGTTTCCCGCGTAAGGCCGTCGGGAATCCGTCGGACTTCCGTCGGAAAGTATAATCCCAGGCATGATCGACACATAGTCTACCCACGTTGCAATTATTTAATCAACGTGTTCCCGACAGGTTTCCGACGGACTGAATAAAGCCGTCGGGAAACCGTCGGTTTTGTTAATCAATATTTTGAAAAAATATATAGATAAATTTATTTTTGAAAAAAGCACTTTTAATTATAATATTGTGAAATGTTTGTGCACATAGATTTAAAAGTAAAATCATAAATATTTATTAACAATATTTAAAATTAAAATCAGAAATATCAAAATTAAATCATAAATTTAATCTGAATCTGATGAATATTCCGAATTAGTTGAATTTTGGTCGTCAAACTCGCCAATCTCTTCTTCTTAATCTTGAAACACGTTGTAATCTTCGTTCGTGGTTTCATCAACAACAAGGTTAACTTCAAGAGAAGTGTCTATGGAACCTAAGTTACCAATACATTCCTCTAGGATGTATTGAGGACACTGTAATCCAAGGATCTTGCTTGTTTCTCACACAAGGATATCGAATGTAACAAACCTGGTCCGCTTGTGATGCAAGTATAAAAGGATCATATTTTCGATGTCGCTTACGAGAGTGGACAGATGTAACACCGAATTCGTCTTCACGTTGACCCATGACAGGGTCATAAAAGTCATAATAGAACACAATACACCTCAAATCAATCATTCCTCGATAGTGAACTTCTAATAGTTCACGAAGAATACCATTGTATACAATTTCTCCCGATTGAGATGATACACCATAATTACAAGTTGTTTGTGAGTTTCCTTCGCGATGACTCTTAAAAGCATATCCACGAGTGCAGTACATTGGATAAGATTTTGCAGTAAATGTAGGATCACTCACCAACTCAACTAACCACATGGGAAATGTTATACCCCTAGAAGGACGTGTAGTAACCTACAAAATAATTGAATGTAGTAAATTATAAATATATATATATATATATATATATAGATATATAGTAAACTATTATTGAAAATTACATAATTATGGTAACACTAACATAAAAATGCAACCATTTTGCAAATTCGCTTTTTTTAAGTTCGACCAACTCATTCTCGCTGTAATCTGAATAATGAACACGTATTTGTTCCATGTATATCCTGTTAATTATGAAAAAAAAAATAACAATAAATTAGAATAATAAACAAAAACAAAATTAAATTGAATGTACCTTTCATATTCCAAAACGTCATCGCAATTTGTCAAAATATACAAATGCAAGTGATTGTGTTCCTCCTCTGATAGACGTCGCGTCTTCCCTTTTCCACTTAAACGTCCAATTTGTGTAAATATTTCTGGCACATACACTGGATAGCTTGGTTTTTCTCCTCCATCATCATGTCGTGAAGGTTGTCTATTTTTTGTTTGCACTTGCGATGGAAAATAGTAGCTAGCAAAGTTAGATGTTTCTTCATTAATACTTTGTGCGACGATTGAACCTTCAACCCTAGTAAGATTTTTAACTTTTTTCTTTAGGTGGAACATATATCTCTCAAAAGGATACATCCATCGGTACTGAACAGGTCCTCCAAGGGTTGCTTCTCTAGGGAGGTGAATAGGAAGATGCTCCATAACATCAAAAAATGCTGGTGGAAATATTTTCTCCAGGTTACAAATGAGAACCGGTATTTTTTCCTCCAAATTTTGGATATCGACTACAGTAAGTGATCTTGTACATAAATCTCGGAAAAAGCAACAATCCCTACATAAAAAATATATTTTAATATCATATAATATATGAAATTATTATTATTTATATATAAAATAATGTAAACGTCGTACCTGCAATTGCTCCGTGGAGATTTTTAGGCAGTAGATCGCTAAAGGCAAATGGGAATAATCTTTGCATGACAACATGACAATCATGACTTTTAATCCCTGAAAATTTTCCTTCAATAGTATTGACACAATTACGAAGATTAGATGCGTATCCATCTGGAAATTTGACACTATGCTTAATCCAGTCAAAGAATTCATCTTTTGCATGCGCATCCAACCGGAATGCAGGAGACAATGATTTTCCATTTGACATTACATGTAGTTCCTTCCAGGAACAAATATCCGGCAAATCCAATCTAGCTTTCAAATTATCTTTTGTTTTTCCTTGCACATTTAGAACGGTATTCATTATGTTGTCGAAAAAATTCTTCTCAATGTGCATAACATCTAGATTATGGCGCAACAAATGGTCCTTCCAATATGGTAAATCCCAAAAAATGCTCTTCTTGTGCCAATTATGGTATTCGCCACAACCATCAACAGGGTAATGTCCGTTACCTCCACATGAAGCCGTTCTCTCTGCACCAAAATCTCTAAGTTGAGTCATCATAATTCTTAATAGTTGCATCAAATTTTTGTTTTTCCTACAATTGTGCTCTATAGATCTTGGTAGAAAATCGATGACAATCGAGCCAACTATTCTTTCGTCCGTGTTTCAGTTGGAATGCATCAGTATTATCTTGACAATATGGGCATGCTAATCTTCCATGCGTCGACCATCATGATAACATACCATATGCTGGAAAATCACTTATCGTCCACATAAGTACAGCTCGCATCAAGAAGTTCTGTTGGTTGGAAACATCGAATGCTTCGACACCATTTTCCCAAATATTTTTAACTCATGAATTAGTGGCTGCAAGAAAATATCAAGCGATCACTTAGGATGCTCTGGGCCAGGGACGAGAATTGTTAGAAATAAAAACTCTCGTTTCATGCACAAAGAAGGAGGCAAATTATAAGGTGTAACGATAACTGGCCACAACGAGTATTGCCTCCCATGTTTCCCAAAAGGGTTGAATCCATCTGTAGATAACCCGAGGTATACGTTTCTAGGCTCATATGCAAAACTAGGATAAACCTGTTGAAAATGTTTCCATGCTTCTGCATCCGAGGGATGCACAATTTCTCCATTCGAATTATGTTATGCATGCCATCTCATAGGTTTTGCCGTGTGTTCAGATTGATATAACCTCTTTAACCTCTCTGTTAATGGCAAATACCACATCCGTTTATGCAGAATAGGTACTCTACCGCTTGTCTCTTGAAATCGAGGTTTGTGACAAAATCGGCACTTCATGCGGTTTTCATCATTTCTCCAATAGATCATGCAGTTGTCAATACATACATCGATCATCTGATATGACAACCCAAGACCAGATACAAGTTTTTGAACCTCGTAATATGAAGCAGGTGCAATATTATCTTTAGGTAATATATCTTTAACAAAATCAGATATCGCATTCACACAATCTTCAGGCAAGTTGAAATCCGTCTTTATCGTCATCAACCTGCTTGTAGCAGATAAAGGCGATAATCCATCTCTACATCCTTTATACAAAGGCTGCTTGGATGCATCTAACATATCAAAAAATTTCCGGGCTTCCAAATTAGGTTCCTCTATTATGCTAATATCTTCAATGTACGATTCTCTTTGTTCACGAAAAGCATCATTCACCATCTGAACAGTACCTCCGTTTATATCAACTTCTGATGCCGGTTCCTCTACCCTAACATTAGTATTATCTATCCTTTTTGAAGTACTACCATAATACTGCATCGTTGCATCAGTTTCTCCATGTGAATACCAAATTTTGTAACCCGGCATAAATCCATTCCTATACAAATGATTACGTACTTCTCTAATAGAGATTAATATATGATTTTGATATTTAATACACGGACAATACATTTTACCGTATTCTGATGTCATGCTATTCTTTGATGCAAATGCCATGAACTCTTCAACACCTTGCGCAAATTCATCAGTCAATTCCCCCGTGGGTGAATCATATCGAGGTTTATCCATCCACGATCGAAAATACTAATAAGAACCCGAAGAACATATTTTCTTAAAATTTTTGGTTATGTTGAAATTGTGAAAGATCATAGCCTATTTATAGTGAAAATTAGATATTATCACGAATTTTTAACAGATTATTAAGAATTTTTAACAAATAATTACGAATTTTAAACAGATTATTCTTCGGAATATTCTTTGTTTCTGACAAAATTCCGATGGTTTCCGACAACAACCGGATATTCACATATTCTGAACAGATTTTATCTTCATAAACCGATGGATTTCCGATGGTTTCTGACCACCGACGGATAAACACAAAATTTTAACAGTGTACGTAAATTTCCGATGGATTGCCGACGGTATCCGACAATGGTCGGATATTTCTGATGGTTTTCCGATGATATCTGCCGATGGATTCCCGACGGACTCTAAAACACAGGATCCATCTGAATATTACCGGCATGAAGTCTAGCTTCTTTCAAGAGGATATCCGGCGATTCGCTTTAAAAAGCGTTTACAATCAATTTTTACAATTGATTTACCGACGATCTTGCCAGCATCGGAAATTACCGACGGATCTCTGATGGTTTTAGTTCCCTCGTTTATCCGTCGCATATCCGTCGCAAATTCGTCAGAAAAGTCCAACGGTTTTTTTCTGTCGGAAATGCCGTCGGAAATGTTAATGTTTTCTTGTAGTGTTTACGTGGCATAGAACACCAGATCGATCTAGTGCCCAGAGCAGCCCTGCCCAACTGGCCAGCCTACCGGATGAGTCCAGAGGAGTCCAAGGAGCTTGAGAAGCAAGTCAAAGAGCTCCTGGAGAAAGGCTCTGTTCGAGAGAGCCTCAGTCCATGTGCCGTACCAGTGCTACTAGTACCCAAGAAGGATGGGACTTGGCGAATGTGCGTGGACTGCCGAGCAATCAACAACATCACTGTCAAGTACCGGCATCCAATACCATGGCTGGATGGCATGCTAGATGAGCTGAGTGGAGCCACGGTCTTCTCCAAGATAGACCTCAAGAGTGGATACCACCAGGTCTGGATAAAGGAAGGTGATGAATGGAAGACTGCTTTCAAGACAAAGCAAGGGCTATACGAGTGGACAGTCATGCCATTCGGCTTGACTAATTCCCCAAGCACCTTCATGCGCCTTATGAACCAAGTTCTTAGGGCGTACATCAGTAAGTTTGTAGTGGTTTACTTTGATGATATATTGGTTTATAGTAAATGCCTACGGGAACACCTCACACATCTTGAGATGGTACTTAAAACCCTTCGACCAGAAGAGCTTTATGCCAATCTCAAGAAGTGCATCTTTTGTACTGATAAACTTGTCTTTTTAGGTTTTGTTGTAAGTTCACAGGGCTTAGAGGTTGATGAAGAGAAGATTCGAGCCATACAAGAATGGCCAACACCAGGCAACATCAGCCAAGTAAGGAGCTTCCACGGACTGGCCAGCTTGTATAGGAGATTCGTGCCAAACTTCAGCAGTATTGCCTCACCATTGACGGCAGTAGTGAAGAAGAACGTGGGATTCAGCTGGGGAGAAGCTCAGGAGAAGGCATTCCAGGCCTTGAAGGACAGCCTTACACATGCACCAGTGCTAGTCCTGCCCGACTTCAATAAGACGTTTGAAGTGGAGTGTGATGCCTCTGGAATAGGCATAGGAGCAGTACTAACCCAAGGAGGGAGACCAGTGGCATACTTCAGTGAGAAGCTAGGTGGTGCCTCACTGAACTACCCCACTTATGACAAGGAGCTTTATGCCCTTGTCCGAGCATTGGAGACTTGGCAGCATTACTTGCTGTCCAAGGAGTTTGTGATCCACACTGATCATGAGACTCTCAAACACCTCAGAGGGCAAACAAATCTCAAGAGGAGACATGCCAGGTGGATGGAGTTCATAGAGACCTTCCCGTACGTTATCAAGTACAAGAAGGGCAAAGACAATGTGGTAGCCGGTGCACTATCAAGGAGGTTTGCCTTGATATCAACCATGGAGGCAAAGGTCCTAGGATTCGAGCACATCAAGGACCTATACAAGGATGATCATGACTTTGCTGAGAGCTACAAGGAGTGTGGTACAGGTAGTCATGGCAAGTTTTACATCCATGAGGGATTCTTGTTCCGAGAGAGAAGGCTGTTGATGAGGACATCAGGTCGTACATCCAGCCAGGAGACCAGACTGGCCGACCAGGAAGCTTGCCCGAGACAGCAGGACCATCCGGCGCGCCTGCCGGACCAGACAGTACCGCCGGACCCTCGACCTATAGGACCAGACCGGTCAACATTGCCGGCGGAGAGGCCCAAGCTTCTGGCACACTTGGTGGGGACGTGGATAACACCGTCGGTCCCCCTGATGACACCGCCGACTCCGGGATCAACTTGGCGGTCCTGAAGTCATTCGGCCAGTACGCAATCCAGCCGGTACAGGCAATCCAGTACCGCACTTCCACTTCTACACAGAGGACTCGGACCAAATGAGCTACCAGCTCCAGGACATGCACTTAGAGGAAGTCTCAACACCAGTGGTACCTCAGCAATGACAAGAAGCAGATCAAGGCGCTCTTCCACAAATTCAGCCTATGGGTCAACAAGCTTCTAGAAGAGATCTAAGGACAATGGGCCAGAAGTGCAAAGAAGAGTCCAAAGTCTTCTCAACAACACAAGGGACATCAGGTACTTGGGCTTTAGTGGCAAGAGGTCAGGGCCCAAAGATTCCTAACCCTACTCCAAGTCGAAGACTAGGAGCAAGGCGCGTGCATGCCACAAGGACGGCCACCTTCCATTTCTTGGCCGTGAGGTAAGTATGGTAAGTTTCAATTTGAATATATACCTCTTTCTGTTTTGCAGGTAGGATCTAGATTGTTTATAATTTTTAGTCAAAGACATTTTAGGAATAGGTCCTTTTTTCGGTTATGCACTTTTGTTTATTTTCCATTTGTGCACTTTTGTAAACTTTCCATTTCTTCTTTGAGTCGAACCTAGAAGGTCAAGCTGTCGAGCATATTAATAAGGCTCCTTCCAGCATTGTAGTTCGACAACCTTTTGATATTAATAAAGATAGAATTTTCTTTACAAGTTTCTCTCAAGACTTGTGCTTAGAACCTAGTTGAGACCAGCCCTCCTAGCTCTAAGTTTGTGATTTATCACGAGGTTCATCACCCTCGTGTGGTTCACTTCACCTTCCATCTTTTACCAACCAGAAAACCCCATCCAGAAGCCTAAGGTTGAGTTTCTCACCTAATCTTCTACAAACAGCCCACGCGCATCCAAGCCTTGAATCGAGGCTTGTATCATTTTTGGTATCAGAGCTTAAAGCTCCTAAACCAGTTTGTTTCTATCCTTTTGCTTGTCTTGTTTCTAGTTCTTGCATTAGTTTAAGTCGTATTCAAGAAAAATAAAAAAACAACATCAAACTCCAAACCGAGTGCATCTAGCCTCCTACGTGTATCACTAGGGTTTAGGTTCACTTTTGCATTGCATTCACGTTTTCCTTTTGTTTAATTCATATTTCCATTAATTTTAAGTTAAATTAAAAAGAAAAAGAAAAGAAAAGAGAAAGGAAAGAAAAGAGAATAGGAAAATACCCAAGATATTTCGAATTGGACAGCTAGCACAAGTTGTCTAGGAAGTTTCCTTTTTTTCGAATTTCCTTTCTTTAGAATTTTTCCTTTTGCATTTTTTCAATCCACATATAAAAAGAAAACTCTCCTAATAATTTAGGAGCACCTTAATTGTCTTCTTTCGTTGTAGCACACATGGGAGAAGAGAATAGAGACGCAGCTGGAGCCATGATGGCCATGTTCACACTCCAAACACAACTCGCATCCATAGAGAGGTTGGAGCGTGGAAGACCAGTAGATTCCAGGCCATAAGGCACGTGAGAGCTGAGCCAGATCGTCCTGAGGGTCCTGAGTACCTTAGGACACGCACGCAGGAGGAACCCCAGCCAGATGGAGATGAGGACACGCAACCTCATAACTATCACCATAGGCCGAGAGGACCTCCACGGCAACCAGAGGCAGAAGATGATGGCTTTGAGCCATATGGTCTTCACCAGAGACCAAGAATGCCTCCTAGACGTCATGAGGATGGAGATGAACACACCTATAACCGGGTAATTCATCCTGATGTTAAACTAACTCCTCCAACTTTTGCAGGAAAAGTAGACCCCGAGGCTTACCTAGATTGGGAGAAGCGAATGGATCATATCTTTGATCACTACAACCAACCAGGACCTAGGAGAGTCTCAATGGCAGTAGCACAACCCACGGACAATGCCCTCATCTGGTGGGATCGTGAGGTACCTGACAGAAGGAGGAAGAGAATGAGGCCCGTAGACTCATGGGTCGACATGAAAGACCTCATGCGACAAAGGTATGTTCCACCTTACTTCCATAGGGATTTGCAACGACGTTTCGTACTCTTAAGCAGGGTACCAGATCAGTAGAGGAGTACTATGAAGAGTTTGAGAGGTTAAGGAACAGATTGGAGCTCAATGATGATGAAGAAGCATTGATGGCACAATTCTTGGATGGACTCCAAGAAAGGATCAGCTGCAAGGTGGAAAGGCAAATCTACGACGACTTCAAGGACTTGTTCCACCTATCTGTGCAAGCTGAACAGCACATCAAACGTAAGAGCCAAGACATCCGCAGCAAGCCTAAGACACCTTGGACACCAAGCAACATGCCTAAGACTGTGGACAAAGGCAAAAGCGTAGAGATCGAGTCAAGGTTCAAGAGCAAGCCTCCTGAACCCACCCGTGACCAGAGAGCCTGGTAAGTCTTCTAACCCTCAAAGATCACGTGACATAACTTGTTTCAAGTGCAGGGGACGTGGACACATCTCAAGGGAGTGCCCAAACAACCGAGTCATGCTGATTACTGAGGCAGGAGAATATGAGTCCCAAGATGAAGAGGAATATGAACCAGAAGGAGAATATGGTGACATTGAGTACCCTGATGTGGGGGAAGTGCTGGTCACTAGACGTATCCTCAGTGCAATGGTGGATCCTTCAGAGACCATCCAAAGGGAGAACATCTTCCACAGCCGTTGCACCATCAAGGGAAAGGTATGTAACCTCATCATAGATGGTGGTTCTTGCACTAACGTTGCTAGTGCGTATATGGTTGATAAGCTAGGTCTAGAGAGGACACGGCATCCTCGACCATATAGACTGAGATGGCTTGATGACAAAGTGGAGCTCAAGATTCATGAGCAAGTCACTGTGCCATTCAGTGTGGGCAAGTACCAAGACCAGGTCGTGTGCGACGTGGTGCCCATGCAAGCTGGCCATCTTCTACTAGGAAGACCATGGCAGTTTGACAAAGAGACCAGGCATGATGGCAGAACCAATCTCTACACCTTCGTGCATGACAAGAGAAAGGTCAGCCTAGCTCCTCTTACACCTGCCCAAGTACATGAGCTACAACTCCAAATGAGTAAGGAAAAGAAACTTGTCAAGTCTAACTTTCTTATTCAACCTAGTCATGTCCGGAGAGCTTTAGCCTCGAAGGACTTAATGTTACTAATGGTTTTCAAGGAAGTGTTGAGTATAGAACAGGGACAGGTAGAGCTACCTCATGAAGTAGCAACACTCCTCAACAAATTCCAGGATGTATTTCCAGAGGAGATACCAGCAGGCTTGCCTCCTTTACGTTGCATAGAACACCAGATTGATCTAGTGCCCGGAGCAGCCCTGCCCAACCGGCCAGCCTACATGATGAGTCCAGAGGAGTCCAAGGAGCTTGAGAAGCAAGTCAAGGAGCTCCTGGAGAAAGGCTATGTTCGAGAGAGCCTCAGTCCATGTGCCGTACCAGTGCTGCTAGTGCCCAAGAAGGATGGGACTTGGCGAATGTACGTGGACTGCCGAGCAATCAACAACATCACAGTCAAGTACCCGCATCCCATACCACGGCTGGATGACATGCTAGATGAGTTGAGTGGAGCCACGGTCTTCTCCAAGATAGACCTCAAGAGTGGATACCACCAGGTCAGGATGAAGGAAGGTGATGAGTGGAAGACTGCTTTCAAGACAAAGCAAGGGCTCTACGAGTGGACAGTCATGCCATTTGGCTTGACTAATGCCCCAAGCACCTTCATGCGCCTTATGAACCAAGTTCTTAGGGCGTACATCAGTAAGTTTGTAGTGGTTTACTTTGCTGATATATTAGTTTATAGTAAGTGCCTACGGGAACACCTCACACATCTTGAGATGGTACTTAAAACCCTTCGACAAGAAGAGCTTTATGTCAATCTCAAGAAGTGCATCTTTTGTACTGATAAACTTGTCTTTTTAGGTTTTGTTGTGAGTTCACAGGACCTACAGGTTTATGAAGAGAAGATTCGAGCCATACAAGAATGGCCAACACCAGACAACATCAGCCAAGTGAGGAGCTTCCACGGACTGGCCAGCTTCTATAGGAGATTCATGCCCAACTTCAGCAGTATTTCCTCACCATTGACGGCAGTAGTGAAGAAGAACGTGGGATTCAGCTGGGGAGAAGCTCAGGAGAAGGCATTCCAGGCCTTGAAGGACAGCCTTACACATGCACCAGTGCTAGTCCTGCCCGACTTCAACAAGACGTTTGAAGTGGAGTGTGATGCCTCTGGAATAGGCATAGGAGCAGTGCTAACCCAAGGAGGGAGACCAGTGGCATACTTCAGTGAGAAGCTAGGTGGTGTCTTACTGAACTACCCCACTTACGACAAGGAGCTTTATGCCCTTGTCCAAGCATTGGAGACTTGGCAACATTACTTGCTGTCCAAGGAGTTTGTGATCCACACTGATCACGAGACTCTCAAACACCTACGAGGGCAAACCAATCTCAAGAGGAGACATGCCAGGTGGATGGAGTTCATAGAAACCTTCCCATACATCATCAAGTACAAGAAGGGCAAAGACAATGTGGTAGCCGATGCACTATCAAGGAGGTTTGCCTTGATATCAACCATGGAGGCAAAAGTCCTAGGATTTGAGCACATCAAGGATCTATACAAGGATGATCCTGACCTTGCTGAGAGCTACAAGGAGTGTAGCACAGGGAGTCATGGCAAATTCCACATCCATGAGGGATTTTTGTTCCGAGAAAGAAGGCTGTGCATACCACAGGGATCACTAAGGGAGCTTATCATCCGAGAAGCTCATGGAGGAGGACTCATGGGCCACTTTGGTGTCGACAAGACTCTAGCAGTGGTCAAGGAGCACTTATACTGACCACACATCAAGAGGACAGTAGAAGCACATTGTGCAAGATGCATTACTTGCAAGAAGGCAAAGTCCCGAGTGCAACCTCACGGGTTGTATCTCCCACTGCCCATACCAACACATCCATGGGTGGACATCTCGATGGATTTTGTTCTAGGTCTGCCCAAGATCAACCACAAAGATGCAATCTTTGTAGTGGTGGACAGATTCTCCAAGATGGCACATTTCATCCCATGTGCCAATGTCAATGATGCCACACAAACAGCTGAGCTGTTCTTCAGAGAGGTAGTACGGCTTCATGGAGTGCCAAGGACCATCATATCAGATAGGGACACCAAGTTCCTCAGCCATTTCTGGAGGACCCTTTGGAGAAAGCTAGGCACGAAGCTACTCTTCTCAACCACTTGCCATCCTCAAACCGATGGCCAAACTGAAGTTGTCAACAGGACCCTATCAACTCTTCTCAGAACAACACTAGGGAAGAACCTAAAGACTTGGGTGGAGTGCCTGCCATTCATTGAGTTCGCCTACAACCGAGCCGTGCACTCAGCAACCAAGAAGACACCATTTGAAGTGGTATACGGCTTCAACCCTCTCACCCCATTGGAGCAAACACCACTGCCACCAGCTGAGATGACCAACCTCAACGGAGCATCCAAAGCAGAGTTCATAAGGAGGTTACACCAGAAGGTAGCAGAGAACTTGGAGAAGAGGACCGACAGTACGTGACTCATGCCAACAAAGGAAGAAAGGAGGTGATCTTTCAACCAGGCAATTGGGTGTGGCTACACCTACGGCAGGAGAGGTTCCCAAACCAAAGGAGTTCCAAGCTAGCACCAAGAGGAGATGGACCATTCAGAGTGCTCGAGAGGATCAACAACAACGCCTACCGGATCGAGCTTCCAGGTGAGTTTAATGTGTCCAATACGTTTAATGTCACTGACTTGGCTCCTTTCCATGCAGATGAACCAGTTTTGAGGACAAAACCTACTGAAGAGGGAGGGAATGATGAGGACATCAGGTCGTACATCCAGCCAGGAGACCAGACTGGCCGACCAGGAAGCTTGCCCGAGACAGCCGGACCATCTGGCACGCCTACCGGCCCAAGCAGTACCATCGGACCCTCGACCACAAGGACCAGAGCAACCAGCATTGCCGGTGGAGAGGCCCAAGCTTCCGCACACTTGGTGGCGACGTGGGTGACACCGCCGGTCCCTCTGATGACACCGCCGACTCGGGATCAACTTGGCCGGTCCTGAAGTCATTCCGGCCAGTACCACGCACAATCCAGCCGGTACAGCCGATCCAGCTGAGTACACGCGCACTTCCACTTCTACACAAGAGGACTCGGACCAAATGAGCTACCAGCTCCAGGACATGCACCTAGAAGAAGTATCTACACCAGTGGTACCTCATGGAGCAATGACAAGAAGCAGATCAAGGGCACTCTTCCACAAATTCAGCTTATGGGTCAACAAGCTCCTAGAGGAAGATCGACTAAGGACAATGGGCCAAAAGTGCAAGGAAGAGTCCAATGGCTTCTCAAAAACACAAGGGACATCAGAGACTTGGGCTTTAGTGGCAAGAGAGGTCAGGGCCCAAAGATTTTAACCCTACTCCAAGTCGAAGACTAGGAGCAAGGCGCGTGCATGCCACAAGGACGGCCACCTTCCATTTCTTGGCGTGAGGTGAGTTAAGGTAAGTTTACATTCGAATATATGCCTCTTTCTGTTTTGCAGGGTAAGATCTAGTTGCTTTACATTTTTGAGTCAAGAACATTTTAGGAATAGGTCCTTTTTTCGGTTATACACTTTTGTATCTTTTCCTTTTGTGCACTTTTGTAAACTTTCCTTTTCTTATTTGAGTCGACCCTAGAAGGTCAAGCTGTCGAGCATATTAATAAGGCTCCTTCCAGCATTGTAGTTCGACAACCTTTTGATAATTAATAAAGATCGAATTTTCTTTCAACAAGTATTCTCTCAAGAGACTTGTGCGCTTAGAACCTAGTCTAGACCAGCCCTCCTAGCTCTAAGTTTGTGATTTATCACGAGGTTCATCACCCCTCGTGTGGTTCACTTCACCCTTCCATCTTTTACCAACCAGAAAACCCCCATCCAGAAGCCTAAGGTTGAGTTTCTCACCTAATCTTCTACAAACAGCCCACGCGCATACATCCTTGAATCAAGGCTTGTATCAGCTGTGCATACCACAAGGATCATTGAGGGAGCTTATCATCCGAGAAGCTCATGGAGGAAGACTCATGGGCCACTTTGGTGTCGACAAGAGTCTAGTAGTGGTCAAGGAGCACTTCTACTGGCCATACATCAAGTAGACTGTAGAAGCTCATTGTGCAAGATGCATCACTTGCAAGAAGGAAAAGTCCCGAGTGCAACCTCACGGGTTGTATCTCCCACTGCCCATACCTACACATCCATGGGTGGACATCTCAATGGACTTTGTTCTAGGTCTGCCCAAGATCACCAACAAAGATGCAATCTTTGTAGTGGTGGACAGATTCTCCAAGATGGCACACTTCATTCCGTGTGCCAATGTCAATGATGCCACGCAAACAGCTGAGCTGTTCTTCAGGGAGATAGTACGGCTTCATCGAGTGCCAAGGACCATCGTATCAGACAGGGACACCAAGTTCCTCGGCCATTTCTGGAGGACCCTCTGGAGGAAGCTAGGCACGAAGCTACTCTTCTCTACCACCTGCCATCCTCAAACCGATGGCCAACTGAAGTTGTCAACAGGACACTATCAACTCTTCTCAGGACTACACTAGGGAAGAACCTCAAGACTTGGGTGGAGTGCCTACCATTCATAGAGTTCGCTTACAACCGAGCCGTGCACTCAACAACCAAGAAGACACCATTGGAAGTAGTATACGGCTTAAACCCTCTCACCCCATTGGAGCAAACACCACTGCCACTAGCAGAGATGACCAACCTCAACGGAGCATCCAAGGCTGAGTTCATAAGGAAGTTACACCAGAAGGTAGCAGAAAACGTGGAGAAGAGTATCGGGCAGTACGTGACTCATGCCAACAAGGGAAGAAAGGAGGTTATCTTTCAACCAGGCGATTGGGTGTGGCTACACCTGCGGCAGGAGAGGTTCCCAAACCTAAGGAGTTCCAAGCTAGCACCAAGAGGAGATGGACCATTCAGAGTGCTTGAGAGGATCAACACGCCTACCGGATCGAGCTCCCAGGTGAGTTTAATGTGTCCAACACGTTCAACGTAACTGACTTAGCCCCTTTCCATGCAGATGAACCAGTTTTGAGGACAAAACCTACTGAAGAGGGAGGGGATGATGAGGCCATGGTGCATCTGGCGGTTCCTCCCTAATAGGAAAGGAAGAAATTACTCCTTTCCATAGCAGCTGGTGGCTTTGATTTGTGATGAGGACATCAGATCGTACATCCAGCCAGGAGACCAGACTGGCCGACCAGGAAGCTTGCCCGAGACAGCCGGGCCATCTGGCACGTCTGGCGGCCCAAGCGGTACCGCCGGACCCTCGACCAATAGGACCAGACCGACCAGCATTGCCGGCGGAGAGACCCAAGCTTCTGGCACACTTGGTGGCGACGTGGATGACACCGCCAGTCCCCTTGGTGATACCACCAACTCTGGGATCAACTTGGCCGGTTCTGAAGGCATTCCGGCCAGTACCTCGCACAGTCCAGCCGGTACAGCCGATCCAGCCGAGTGCACGAGCATTTCTACTTCTACACAAGGAAACTCGGACCAGATAAGCTACCAGCTTCAGGACATGCATCTAGAGGAAGTCTGCCACCAGGAGCAATGTCAAGGAGCAGATCAAGAACACTCTTCCACAAGTTCAGCTTATGGGTCGACAAGCTCCTAGAGGAAGATCAACTAAGGGCAATGGGCCAGAAATGCAAAGAAGAGTCCAAAGGCTTCTCAACAACGCAAGGGAAATCAGAGACTTGGGCTTTAGTGGCAAGAGAGGTCAGGGCCCAAAGATTCTTAACCCTACTCCAAGTCGAAGACTAGGAGCAAGGCGCGTGCATGCCACAAGGACGGCCACCTTCCATTTCTTGGCCATGAGGTAAGTTAAGGTAAGTTTCAATTTGAATATATGCCTCTTTCTATTTTGCAGGGTAGGATCTAGAATATTTACTTTATTGAGTCAAAGACATTTTAGGAATAGGTCCTTTTTCGATTATGCACTTTTGTATCTTTTCCTTTTGTGCACTTTTGTAGGTTTTCCTTTTCTTATTTGGGTCGACCCTAGAAGTTCAAGCTGTCGAGCATATTAATAAGGCTCCTTCCAGCATTAGTTCGACAACCTTTTTGATATTAATAAAGATAGAACTTTTTCCCCAACAAGTTTTCTCTCAAGAATCTTGTGCGCTTAGAATCTAGTTTAGACCAGCCCTCCTAGCTCTAAGTTTGTGATTTATCACGAGGTTCATCACCCCTCGTGTGGTTCACTTCACCCTTCCATCAAATACCAACCCAAAAACCCCTATCCAAGAAGTCTAAGGTCGATTTTCTCAACTAAACTTCTCCAAACAGCCCACACGCATATAAGCCTTGAATCGAGGCTTGTA
This sequence comes from Pugionium cornutum, assembly GCA_018901935.1. Classification (NCBI taxonomy): domain Eukaryota; kingdom Viridiplantae; phylum Streptophyta; class Magnoliopsida; order Brassicales; family Brassicaceae; genus Pugionium; species Pugionium cornutum. The sequence goes on along the minus strand of CM032165.1, from coordinate 6,204,721 downwards.
TCACTCCCTCAATGATCCTTGTGGTATGCACAACCTTCTCTCTCGGAACAAGAATCCCTCATGGATGTAAAACTTGCCATGACTCCCTGTGCCGCACTCCTTGTAGCTCTCAGCAAAGTCAGGATCATCTTTGTATAGGTCCTTGATGTGCTCGAACCCTAGGACCTTTGCCTCCATGGTGGATATCAAGGCAAACCTCCTTGATAGTGCATCGGCTACCACATTGTCTTTGCCCTTCTTGTACTTGATGACGTACAGGAAGGTCTCTATGAACTCCATCCACCTGGCATGTCTCCTCTTGAGATTGGTTTGCCCTCGTAGGTGTTTGAGAGTCTCGTGATCAGTGTGGATCACAAACTCCTTGGACAGCAAGTAATGTTGCCAAGTCTCCAATGCTTGGACAAGGGCATAAAGCTCCTTGTCGTAAGTGGGGTAGTTCAGTGAGACACCACCTAGCTTCTCACTGAAGTATGCCACTGGTCTCCCTCCTTGGGTTAGCACTGCTCCTATGCCTATTCCAGAGGCATCACACTCCACTTCAAACGTCTTGTTGAAGTCGGGCAGGACTAGCACTGGTGCATGTGTAAGGCTGTCCTTCAAGGCCTGGAATGCCTTCTCCTGAGCTTCTCCCCAGCTGAATCCCACGTTCTTCTTCACTACTGCCGTCAATGGTGAGGAAATACTGCTGAAGTTGGGCATGAATCTCCTATAGAAGCTGGCCAGTCCGTGGAAGCTCCTCACTTGGCTGATGTTGTCTGGTGTTGGCCATTCTTGTATGGCTCGAATCTTCTCTTCATAAACCTGTAGGTCCTGTGAACTCACAACAAAACCTAAAAAGACAAGTTTATCAGTACAAAAGATGCACTTCTTGAGATTGACATAAAGCTCTTCTTGTCGAAGGGTTTTAAGTACCATCTCAAGATGTGTGAGGTGTTCCCGTAGGCACTTACTATAAACTAATATATCAGCAAAGTAAACCACTACAAACTTACTGATGTACGCCCTAAGAACTTGGTTCATAAGGCGCATGGAGGTGCTTGGGGCATTAGTCAAGCCGAATGGCATGACTGTCCACTCGTAGAGCCCTTGCTTTGTGTTGAAAGCAGTCTTCCATTCATCACCTTCCTTTAGTATGACCTGGTGGTATCCACTCTTGAGGTCTATCTTGGAGAAGAACGTGGCTCCACTCAGCTCATCTAGCATATCATCCAGCCGTGGTATCGGATGCCGGTACTTGACTGTGATGTTGTTGATTGCTCGGCAGTCCACGCACATTCGCCAAGTCCCATCCTTCTTGGGCACTAGTAGCACTGGTACTGCACATGGACTGAGGCTCTCTCGAACATATCCTTTCTCCAGGAGCTCCTTGACTTGCTTCTCAAGCTCCTTGGACTCCTCTGGACTCATCCGGTAGGCTGGCCGGTTGGGCAGGGCTGCTCCGGGCACTAGGTCGATCTGGTGTTCTATACCACGTAAAGGAGGCAAGCCTGCTGGTATCTCTTCTGGGAACTTATCCTGGAACTTGTTGAGGAGAGTTGCCACTTCAGGAGGCAGTTCTACCTGTTCTTTTTCTACATTCAACACTTCTTTGAAAACCATTAGTAGCATTAGATCCTTCGAGGCTAAAGCTCTCTGGACATGACTCGGTTGAATAAGAAAATTAGATTTAATGAGCTTCTTTTCCTTACTCATTTGCTTTTGAAGCTCATGTACCTGGACAGGTGTAAGAGGAGTTAGGCTGACCTTTCTCTTGTCATGCACGAAAGTGTAGAGATTGGTTCGGCCATCATGCATGGTCTCCTAGTCAAACTGCCAAGGCCTTCCTAGCAGAAGATGGCCAGCTTGCATGGGCAACACGTCGCATACGACTTGGTCTTGGTACTTGCCCACACTGAAAGGCACAGTGAATTGCTCATGGATCTTGAGCTCCACTTTGTCATCGAGCCATCTCAGTCTATATGGTCGAGGATGCCTTGTCTTCTCTAGACCTAGCTTATCAACCATATATGCACTAGCAATGTTAGCGCAAGAACCACCATCTATGATGAGGTTACATATCTTGCCCTTGATGGTGCAACGGCTGTGGAAGATGTTCTCCCTTTGGATGGTCTCTGAAGGATCCACCATTACACTGAGGATGCGTCTAGTGATCAGCACTTCCCCCACATCAGGGTACTCAATGTCACCGTATTCTTCTTCTGGTTCATAGTCCTCTTCATCTTGGGACTCATATTCTCCAGTCTCCGTAATCAGCATGATACGGTTGTTTGGGCACTCTCTTGAGATGTGTTGATGAGGACATCAGGTCGTACATCCAGCCAGGAGACCAGACTGGCCGACTAGGAAGCTTGCCCGAGACAGCCGGACCATCTGGCACGCTTGCCGGCCCAAGCAGTACCGCCGGACCCTCGACCACAAGGACCAGAGCAACCAGCATTGCCGGCATTGAGGCCCAAGCTTCCAGCACACTTGGTGGCGATGTGGATGACACCGCCGGTCCCTCTGGTGATGCCGCCGACTCCGGGATCAACTTGGTCGGTCCTGAAGGCATTCTGGCCAGTATGTCGCACAATCCAGTCGGTACAGCCGATCCAGCCGAGTACACGCGCATTTCCACTTCTACACAAGAGGAGTCGGACCAAATGAGCTACCAGCTCCAGGACATTCACCTAGAGGAAGTCTATACACCAGTGGTACCTCAAGGAGCAATGACAAGAAGCAGATCAAGGGCACTGTTCCACAAATTCAGCTTATGGGTCGACAAGCTCCTAGAGGAAGATCGACTAAGGACAATGGGCCAAAAGTGCAAGGAAGAGTCCAATGGCTTCTCAACAACACAAGGGACATCAGAGACTTGGGCTTTAGTACCAAGAGAGGTCGGGGCCCAAAGATTTTTAACCCTACTCCAAGTCGAAGAATAGGAGCAAGGCGCGTGCATGCCACAAGGACGGCCACCTTCCATTTCTTGGCCATGAGGTAAGTTAAGGTAAGTTTCAATTTGAATATATGCCTCTTTCTATTTTGCAGGGTAGGATCTAGAATATTTACTTTATTGAGTCAAAGACATTTTAGGAATAGGTCCTTTTTCGATTATGCACTTTTGTATCTTTTCCTTTTGTGCACTTTTGTAGGTTTTCCTTTTCTTATTTGGGTCGACCCTAGAAGTTCAAGCTGTCGAGCATATTAATAAGGCTCCTTCCAGCATTGTAGTTCGACAACCTTTTTGATATTAATAAAGATAGAACTTTTTCCCCAACAAGTTTTCTCTCAAGAATCTTGTGCGCTTAGAATCTAGTTGAGACCAGCCCTCCTAGCTCTAAGTTTGTGATTTATCACGAGGTTCATCACCCCTCGTGTGGTTCACTTCACCTTTCCATCGAATACCAACCCAAAAACCCCTATCCAAGAAGTCTAAGGTCGAGTTTCTCACCTAAACTTCTCCAAACAGCCCACGCTCATACATCCTTGAATCAAGGCTTGTATCATTTTGGTATCAGAGCTTAAATCTCCTAAACCAGGTTGTTTCTATCCTTTAGCCTTTTTTGTTTTTGGTTCTTGCATTAGTTTAAGTCGCATTCAAGAAAAATAAAAAAATAACATCAAACTCCAAACCGAGTGCATCTAGCCTTCTACGTGTATCACTAGGGTTTAGATTCACTTTTGCATTACCATTCATGTTTTCCTTTTTGTTTAAATCATATTTCCTTTATTTTTAAGTTAAATTAAAAAGAAAAGAAAAAGAAAATAGGAAAAACACCAAAGGAATTCGAATTGGACAGCTAGCACAAGTTGTCAAGAAAGTTTCCTTTTTTTCAAATCTTCATATTTTTGAATTTCCAATTCTCAGATTTTTTCCTTTTTGCAAATTTTCGAATCCTTATAAAAGAAAACCCTCCTAATAATTTAGGAGTATCATAACTTGTCTTCTTTCTTTGTAGCACACAATGGCAGAAGAAAATAGAGAAGCAACCGAAGCCATGATGGCCATGTTCACCACACTCCAAACACAACTCGCATCCATAGGCGAGAGGTTGGAGCGCGTGGAAAGACCGGTGAGATTCCAGGCCATAAGGCACGTGAGAGCTGAGCAAGACCGTCCTGAGGGTCCTGAGCACCTTAGGACACGACACGAACAGGAGGAACCCCAACCAGATGGAGATGAGGACACACAACCTCATAACTATCACCATAGGCCAAGAGGACCTCCACGGCAACCAGGGGCAGAAGATGATGGCTTTGAGCCATATGGTCTTCACCAGAGACCAAGAATGCCTCCTAGACATCATGAAGAGGGAGATGAACACACCTACAACCGGGTAAATCATCCTGATGTTAAGCTAACTCCTCCTAGTTTTGCAGGAAAAGTAGACCCCGAGGCTTACCTACATTGGGAAAGAAGAATGGATCATATCTTTGATCATTACAACCAACCAGGACCTAGGAGAGTCTCAATGTCAGTAGCACAACTCACGGACATTGCCCTCATCTGGTGGGATCGTGAGGTACCTGACAGAAGCAGGAAGAGAATGAGGCCCATAGACTCATGGGTCGACATGAAAGACCTCATGGGACAAAGGTTTGTTCCACCTTACTTTCATAGAGACTTGCAACGTCGTTTTCGTACTCTTAAGCAGGGTACTAGATCAGTAGAGGAGTACTATGAAGAGTTCGAGAAGCTAAGGAACAGATTGGAGCTCAATGATGATGAAGAAGCATTGATGGCACCATTCTTGGATGGACTCCAAGAAAGAATCAGCCGCAAGGTGGAAAGGCAAATCTACAATGACTTCAAATACTTGTTCCACCTATCTGTCCAGGCTGAGTAGCACATCAAACGTAAGAACCAAGACATCCGCAGCAAGCCTAAGACACCTTGGGCACCAAGCAACATGCCCAAGCCCGTAGACAAAGGCAAGAGCATAAAGATCGAGTCAAGGTTCAAGAGCTAGCCTCCTGAACCCACCCGTGACCAGAGAGAGCCTGGTAAGTCTTCTAACCCTCAAAGATCACGTGACATCACTTGTTTCAAGTGTAGGGGTCGTGGACACATCTCAAGGGAGTGCCCAAACAACCGGGTCATGTTGATTACGGAGGCTGGAGAATATGAGCCCCAAGATGAAGAGGACTATGAACCAGAAGAGGAGTATGGTGACATTGAGTACCCTGATGTGGGGGAAGTGCTGGTCACTAGACGCATCCTCAGTGCAATGGTGGATCCTTCAGAGACCATCCAAAGGGAGAACATATTCCACAGCCGTTGCACCATCAACGGCAAGGTATGTAACCTCATCATAGATGGTGGTTCTTGCAGTAACGTTGCTAGTGCATATATGGTTGATAAGCTAGGTCTAGAGAAGACAAGGCATCCCCGACCATATAGACTGAGATGGCAAAGTGGAGCTCAAGATCCATGAGCAAGTCACTGTGCCATTCAATGTGGGCAAGTACCAAGACCAAGTCGTGTGCGACGTGGTGCCCATGCAAGCTGGCCATCTTCTGCTAGGAAGACCATGGTAGTTTGACGAAGAGACCAGGCATGATGGCCGAACCAATCTCTACACTTTTGTGAATGACAAAAGAAAGGTCAGCTTGGCTCCTCTTACACCTGCCCAGGTACATGAACTACAACTCCAAATGAGTAAGGAAAAGAAACTTATCAAGTCTAATTTTCTTATTCAACCAAGCCATGTCCGGAGAGCTTTAGCCTCGAAGGATTTAATGTTACTAATGGTTTTCAAGGAAGTGTTGAATGTAGAAAAAGAACAGGTAGAGCTACCTCCTGAAGTAGCAGCTCTCCTCAACAAGTTCCAGGATGTATTTCCAGAGGAGATACCAGCAGGCTTGCCTCCTTTACGTTGCATAGAACACCAGATTGATCTAGTGCCCGGAGCAGCCCTGCCCAACCGGCCAGCCTACATGATGAGTCCAGAGGAGTCCAAGGAGCTTGAGAAGCAAGTCAAGGAGCTCCTGGAGAAAGGATATGTTCGAGAGAGCCTCAGTCCATGTGCAGTACCAGTGCTACTAGTGCCCAAGAAGGATGGGACTTGGCGAATGTGCGTGGACTGCCGAGCAATCAACAACATCACTGTCAAGTACTGGCATCCAATACCATGGCTGGATGACATGCTAGATGAGCTGAGTGGAGCCACGGTCTTCTCCAAGATAGACCTCAAGAGTGGATACCACCAGGTCAGGATGAAAGAAGGTGATGAATGGAAGACTCCTTTCAAGAAGTCTAAGGTCGAGTTTCTCACCTAACCTTCTCCAAACAGCCCACGTGCATATAAGCCTTGAATTGAGGCTTGTATCATGGTAGCTCATTTGGTCTGAGTATTCTTGTGTAGAGGTGGAAATGTGCGTGTACTCGGCTGGATCGGCTGTACCGGCTGGATTGTGCGAGGTACTGGCCGGAATGCCTTCAGGACCGGCCAAGTTGATCCCAGAGTTGGCGGCATCACCAGAGGGACCGGTGGTGTCATCCACGTTGCCACCAAGTGTCCCGGAAGCCTGGGCCTCACCGCCGGCAATGCTGGTTGCTCTGGTCCTTGTGGTCGAGAGTCCGGCGGCACTGCTTGGGTCGGCAGGCGTGCCAGATGGTCCAGCTGTCTCGGGCAAGCTTCCTGGTCGGCCAGTCTGGTCTCCTGGCTGTATGTACGACCTGATTTCCTCATCACTTACTTACCTCACGGCCAAGAAATGGAAGGTGGCCGTCCTTGTGGCATGCACGCGCCTTGCTCCTAGTCTTCGACTTGGAGTAGGGTTAGGAATCTTTGGTTCCTGACCTCTCTTGCCACTAAATCCCAACTCTCTGAAGTCCCTTGCATTGTTGAGAAGCCTTTGGACTCTTCTTTGCAGTTCTGGCCAATTGTCCTTAGTCGATCTTCCTCTAGAAGCTTGTCGACCCATAAGCTGAACTTGTGGAAGAGTGCTCTTCATCTGCTCCTTGTCATTGCTCCTGGTGGCACCAATGGTGTGGAGACTTCCTCTAGATGCATGTCCTGAATCTGGTAGCTTATCTGGTCCGAGTTTCGTTGTGTAGAAGTTGAAATGCTCGTGTACTCGGCTGGATCGGCTGTACCGGCTGGACTGTGCGAGGTACTGGCCGGAATGCCTTCAGGACCGGCCAAGTTGATCCCGGAGTCGGCGGCATCACCAAGGGGACCGGCAGTGTCATCCACGTCGCCACCAAGTGTGCCGGAAGCTTGGGCCTCTCCGCCGGCAATGCTGATCGGTCTGGTCCTATTGCTCGAGGGTCCAGCGGTACCGCTTGGGCCGGTAGACGTGCCAAATGGCCCAGCTGTCTCGGGCAAGCTTCCTGGTCGGCCAGTCTGGTCTTCTGGCTTGACATACGACCTGATGTCCTCATCACATCTCCTCTTGGTGCTAGCTTGGAAGTCCTTTGGTTGGGGAACCTCTCCTGGCGTAGGTGTAGGCACATCCAATCGCCTAGTTGAAAAATCACCTCCTTTCTTGCCTTGTTGGCATGAGTCACGTACTGCCCGGTCCTCTTCTCCAAATTCTCTGCTACCTTCTGATGTATCTTTTTTATGAACTCCGCCTTGGATGCTCTGTTGAGGTTGGTCATCTCTGCTGGTGGCAATGGCGTTTGCTCCAATGGTGTGAGAGGGTTGAAACCATAGACTACTTCAAAAGGGGTCTTCTTGGTTGATGAGTGCATGGCTCGGTTGTATGCGAACTCAATGAATGGCAGGCACTCCACCCAAGTCTTGAGGTTCTTCCCTAGTGTAGTCCTGAGAAGAGTCGATAATGTCAGGTTGACTACTTTAGTTTGGCCATCGGTTTGAGGATGGCGCGTGGTAGAAAAGAGCAGCTTCGTGCCTAGCTTCCTCCAAAGGGTCCTCCAGAAATGGCTGAAGAAATTGGTGTCCCTGTCTGACACGATGGTCCTTGGCACTCCATAAGGCCGTACTATCTCCCTGAAGAACAGCTCGGCTGTTTGCGTGGCGTCATTAACATTGGCACACGGAATGAAATTTGCCATCTTGGAGAATCTGTCCACCACTACAAAGATTGCATCATTGTGGTTGATCTTGGGCAGACCTAGAACAAATTCCATTGAGATGTCCACCCATGAATGCGTAGGTATGGGCCGTGGGAGATACAACCCGTGAGGGTGCACTCGGGACTTCGCCTTTTTGCAAGTGATGCACCTTGCACAATGGGCATCTACTGACCTTTTGATGTGTGGCCAGTAGAAGTGCTCCTTGACCACTGCTAGAGTATTGTCGACACCAAAGCCCATGAGTCCTCTTCCATGAGCTTCTTGGATGATAAGCTCCCGTAACGATCCTTGTGATAGGCACAACCTTCTCTCTCGGAACAAGAACCCCTCATGGAGGTAGAACTTGCCATGACTTGATGTGGCACACTCCTTGTATCTCTCAGCAAGGTCAGGATCATCCTTATATAGGTCCTTGATGTGTTCGAACCCTAAGACCTTTGCCTCCATGGTGGATATCAAGGCAAACCTCCTTGATAGCGCATCAGCTACCACATTGTCTTTGTCCTTCTTGTACTTGATGACGTACGGGAAGGTCTCTATGAACTCCATCCACCTTGCATGTCTCCTCTTGAGATTGGTTTGCCCTCTGAGGTGTTTGAGAGTCTCGGGATCAGTGTGGATCACAAACTCCATGGACAACAAGTAATGCTGCCAAGTCTCCAATGCTCGGACTGGGGCATAAAGCTCCTTGTCATAAGTGGGGTAGTTCAGTGAGGCACCACCTATCTTCTCACTGAAGTATGCCACTGGCCTTCCTCCTTGAGTCAGCACCGCTCATATGCCTATTCCAGAGGCATCGCACTCCACTTCAAATGTCTTGTTGAAGTCGGGCAAGACTAGCACTGGTGCATGCGTAAGGCTGTCCTTCAAGGCCTGGAATGCCTTATCCTGAGCTTCTCCCCAGCTGAATCCCACGTTCTTCTTCACTACTGCCATCAATGGTGAGGCAATACCGCTGAAGTTGGGCACGAATCTCCTGTACAAGTTGGCCAGACCGTGGAAACTCCTCACTTGGTTGATGCTGCTCGGTATTGGCCATTCTTGTATGGCTCGAATCTTCTCTTCATCAACCTGTAATTCCTGTGAACTTACAACGAAACCTAAGAAGACAAGTTTATCAGTACAAAAGATGCACTTCTTGAGATTGGCATAAAGCTCTTCTTGTCGAAGGGTTTTAAGCACCATCCCAAGATGTGTGAGGTGATCCCTTAAGCATTTACTGTAAACTAAAATGTCGTCAAAGTAAACTACAACGAACTTACTGATGTACGCCCCAAGAACTTGGTTCATAAGGCGCATGAAGGTGCTTGGGGCATTAGTCAAGCCGAATGGCATGACTGTCCACTCGTAGAGCCCTTGCTTTGTCTTGAAAGCAGTCTTCCACTCATCACCTTCCTTCATCCTGACCTGGTGGTATCCACTCTTGAGGTCTATCTTGGAGAAGACCGTGGCTCCACTCAACTCATCTAGCATGTCATCCAGCCGTGGTATGGGATGCGGGTACTTGACTGTGATGTTGTTGATTGCTCGGCAGTCCACGTACATTCGCCAAGTCCCATCCTTCTTGGGCACTAGCAGCACTGGTACGGCACATGGACTGAGGCTCTCTCGAACATAGCCTTTCTCCAACTTACCTTTCTTACCTTTCGGCCAAGAAATGGAAGGTGGCCGACCTTGTGGCATGCACGCGCCTTGATCCTAGTCTTCGACTTGGAGTAGGGTTAGGAATCTTTGGGCCCTGGCCTCTCTTGCCACTAAAGCCGAAGTCTTTGAAGTCCTTTGCATTGTTGAGAAGCCTTTGGACTCTTCTTTGCACTCTTGGCGCAATGTCCTTCGTCGATCATCCTCTAGGAGCTTGTCAACCCACAAGCTGAATTTGTGGAAGAGCGCCTTTGATCTGCTCCTTGTCATTGCTCCTGTTGGCACCACTAGAGTAGAGACTTCCTCTAGATGCATGTCTTGAAGCTGGTAGCTTATCTGGTCCGAGTCTCCTTGTGTAGATGTTGAAATGGTGGTGCACTCGGCTGGATCGGCTGTACCGGCTGGACTGTGCGAGGTACTGGCCGAAATGTCATCTGAGCTGGCCAAGTTGATCCTGGAGCCGGCGGCGTAATCAATTGGACCGGCGGTGATACAAGCCTCAATTCAAGGCTTGGTTGCGCGTGGGCTGTTTGTAGAAGATTAGGTGAGAAACTCAACCTTAGGCTTCTGGATGGGGGTTTTCTGGTTGGTAAAAGATGGAAGGGTGAAGTGAACCACACAAGGGGTGATGAACCTCGTGATAAATCACAAACTTAGAGCTAGGAGGGCTGGTCTCAACTAGGTTCTAAGCGCACAAGATTCTTAGAGAGATAACTTGTTGGAAAAAGTTCTACTTTATTAATATCAAAAAGGTTGTCTAGTTGGGCATGTCTTAGCAAAGTGTCCTCTTTCTTGACATCTATAGCATATAATTTCATCTGTTTTCACATTGTTAGAGGACTTACCTGGCGTTTCCTGGACGTGTATTCCCAGCAATGGCTTTGATGGTTTCATGTGTGCTATGGCTTGAGGCTTTTAAACTTGCTGGTCAATTTTTGGTTTGACCATCGGCTTAGCTACCTTTTGTCCTTTTAAGGTGTTTGAAAACACGTTGTTATGCTCAGAGCAGTAGGCAAGCTTGGGCTTATGAAAGGGCTGCATGGTTGGTGTAGACATCTCACTCCTTGATGTTGTTGGGTAGATAAGTTGTGTGGTGATGTTTCTGCGTGTTTGGTACTTCTTCACAAACTCCCTATACATTCGTGCCTTAAGGTCTCCCCAATCAAGGACTGGTTTGTTGTAGAAGGTCCGTGCATTTTCCTTCAACCACCAATTGTAGGCATCTCCAACGAGCATATCAACGGCATATGAGAGCTTCTCTTTTTTGGGGATGTTGTTTGAGCGCAGCCATTGTTTCATGTTGGTTTCCCATAGGAGGTATTCATTTGGATCCTTGTTATACCCTGAAAAGGTTAGAGATTTGGAATTGTAAATATATACCTTACTAGTCTGATTCCTTGATCTAGTTGGAGTGGTGTAGGTTGGCACTCGGCTTGACACAACAAAGTGGCAAGGTGTGATTGTCTTTGGCCAGCTTCTATCAGTGGAATAGTAGTCTGGTGGCTCTGGTTCGAGTTCTTCAACTCCTGTTTCATTGTCAAAATCATATTCTGAATAGTCTTCATGCCATGTCTCATATCCATAGGAATCATCTACATCAGACAAGTCTTGGTGCCATTCATCATAAGGACTTTCTTCCTCATAATACTCCATATTATAAATTTTTACCTTGCACAAGGAAAAAAGATAGATTTAAGTCGAAATACACAAATAAGAAAACTATACTTGAGTGAATATTTGGTATTAACACACAAGTAGTACCAAAAGAAAATAAACACAAGAAAATATTTTTATGGTTTTTGTTTTTGGTTACTTTTGGCAATAACTTAAAAACAAATTAAAAGACAATATTTTTTTTTGTTTTGGTATTAAATTAGGACAAAAAATAATAAGAATATTATATAAATCTTTTCTTCTTTTTTTTAAAAAAAAACTTAACTAGCAACTAAATTGGAAAACAAACAAAATGAAGTGATGTTTATATTTTTGGGTTTTTTTTCTCTTAATTGGACGAAATTAAGCAAACATGAAATAGAAATTTTTGATTTGGTTTTAGATTTAAATGAGAGGAGACAAAAAGAATCAACAAGAATCAACAAGAAACAATGCAAATGAAGAATACGAACAAATATTTGTTTTTTTGGTTTTTCAATAAGATGTAAATAACAAAATGCAAAATAAAATCATAAAAGATAAAGGTTGGATGAAGACAACCTGGGATAGGAGCTTTTAGCTCTGATACCAAATGATGTAAGATTGAATATCAATCTCACAAGCGGTACGGCCGTGACTCGCAAGACCGAGAATCTCTCTTGGCTTAAGCGGGCAAGGGAACTAAAAGGAGGGGGTTTTGATCGAATCACACAATCAAAGGTGAACCAAGGGAGTTTGAATCTCTCAAACTAACCTGGCCATGGCTTCAATAGAAAGGAAGTGAATCACACACTTTATTTCTAAAGAACAAGAACAAGACTCAAAGACAAGGCTTTGAAGAAAATACTTTGTATTCAAATTTAATTTCAATGGTGGTCTATCTTTACAATGAGGTCGTGCTGAGCTTATATAGTGCTCCTAGCAATGATCCTCAACCTAAAAAGGAGAAAAGGAAATCCTACATTTAAAATATATGGCTGTTGGCCATTAATGTCTAGTTTGGCCAACAAGGAAAGTGTATATGCTTGTATCTTGAGAGTTTTGGGGCGAATGTAATGTGTCTAGATACATCCTGGATGCTTTGGAAAGTCTTCAATACGTGCCCAAGTTGCAACTCATAGAGATATTGCAATCTGAACACATTAAATGCACTTCGGTCCATATATGGCATGTCTTGGAGGAAAGGGATTCGCCTGATCCTCTGGTTGCTGGTGCATGGTAGGTTTATTTTGGGCTTACTTAGGGCTTTAATAATATCTCCTGGACGCCATGTTTTGGTTTGCAAGTGATTAAACCAGTTGGCCATCTCACTTGCCATAAACGGCTCCAATCGGTTTATTTGAAGGCACGGATGGACCAGCCTGGTCCAAGGCGTGTTTGAGCTTCTAGAAGTGCTTAAGGGAACTCCTAGAAGTACCAAAAAGTCTCCTGGTCACCAAAGAAACGTTTGGAGACTTTCATATAAAGAAAGTTCCAAATATGGTAAGTTTCAAAAACTCCAATTTGATGTATGGTGCATGACATGATCTGGCCTTGTTTTGGGTGAGCTGCATGTCACCGCGTGTCCTCTGTGAGTCAGGATTATATGCCAGGTTTGTTCTTGGCTGGCCGCTTCTTGGTTAAGCTTGGATTCATGAAGATACACCCATGTATCCTTTTGCTCGTATTTGGCCGCCTTTGTGTTCCTTGGGCCGGCTGGGCTGGGCAGTTGGCCGGGGGTTGTGCTGATGACCTCATCAGGCGGTGTCATCCACGTCACCAACAGTTGGGCCAGAGGTTTGGGCCTCTCCGCCGGAAATGTTGGTTGGTCCGGTCCGGCTGGTCGAAGGCCCGGCGGCAGACGCGCCAAATAGCTCGGCTGTCTCGGGCAAGCTTCCTAGTCGACCAGTCTGGTCTCCTGGCTGGCCATACGACATGATGTCCCCATCAGGATGATGAGGACATCAGATCGTCTGGCCGACCAGAAAGCTTGCCCGAGACAGCGGGGCCATTTGGAGTGTCTATTGGGCCAAGCGGTACCGTCGGCCCTATGATCAGCCAGGCCGGGCCGACCAACTTTTCCGGCGGGGAGGCCCAAACCTCCAGCCCAACTGGCAGTGGCGTGAATGACACCGCTGGCCCAACTGGTGATGCCACCGGCTCACAAATCAATCTGGCCGGCTCCGATCCCAACTCGGCGAGCTCCACGCACAATCCAGCCGGCTCATGCGATTGCACCACCATTTCCACCTCCACACAAGGAGACTCGGATCAACTCAGCTACCAGGTTCAAGGCATGAACCTAGATGAAGTCTTTGCACGAGTGGTGCCACCAGGAGCCATGACAAGGAGCAGAACAAGGGCAATTTTCCACAAGTTCAGCTTGTGGGTAGACAAGCTCCTAGAAGACCAACAACAAGGATCATTGGGCCAAGAGTACGAGGAAGAATCCAAAGGCTTCTCAACATTGCAAAGGACTCCAGAGACTTGGGCTCTCATGGCAAAAGAGGTCAAGGCCCAACATTTCGTAACCTTACTCCACGTTAAAGACTAGGAGCTAGGCGTGTGCAACCCACAAGGTCGGCTGATGAGGGCATCAGATCGTCTGGCCGGCCAGAAGACAAAAATGGCCAATCATAATGCTTGCCCGAGACAGTCAGGCCATTGGCACGTCTGCCGGCCCAAGCGGTACCGCCGGCCCTAAGATCAGTCAGGCTGGGCCGGTGATACAAGCCTCGATCCAAGGCTTATATGCGCGTGGGCTGTTTGGAGAAGGTTAGGTGAGAAACTCGACCTTAGACTTTCTGGATAGGGGTTTTTGGGTTGGTATTCGATGGAGGGGTGAAGTGAACCACACGAGGGGTGATGAACCTCGTGATAAATCACAAACTTAGAGCTAGGAGGGCTGGTCTCAACTAGGTCCTAAGCGCACAAGATTCTTAGAGAGAAAACTTGTTGGAAGAAAGTTCTACTTTATTAATATCAAAAAGGTTGTCGAACTACAATGCTGGAAGGAGCCTTATTAATATGCTCGACAGCTTGACCTTTTAGGGTCGACTCAAATAAAGAAAAGGAAAGTTTAGAAAAGTGCACAAATGGAAAAGATACAAAAGTGCATAACCGAAAAAGGACCTATTCCTAAAATGTTCTTGACTCAAAAATGTAAAGAATCTAGATCCTACCCTGCAAAACAGAAAGAGGCATATATTAGAATTGAAACTTACCTTACTTACCTCACGGCCAAGAAATGGAAGGTGGCCGTCCTTGTGGAATGCACGCGCCTTGCTCCTAGTCTTTGACTTGGAGTAGGGTTATGAATCTTTGGGCCCTGACCTCTCTTGCCACTAAAGCCCAAGTCTCTGAAGTCCCTTGCATTGTTGAGAATCCTTTGGACTCTTCTTTGCACATCTGGCCCAATGTCCTTAGTCGATCTTCCTCTAGGAGCTTGTCGACCCATAAGCTGAACTTGTGGAAGAGTGCTCTTGATCTGCTCCTTGTCATTGCTCCTGGTGGCACTACTGGTGTGGAGACTTCCTCTAGATGCATGTCCTGAAGCTGGTAGCTTATCTGGTCCGAGTTTCCTTGTGTAGAAGTTGAAATGCTCGTGTACTCGGCTGGATCGGCTGTACCGGCTGGAATGTGCGAGGTAACTGCCGGAATGCCTTCAGGACCGGCCAAGTTGATCCTGGAGTCGGCGGCATCAGCAAGGGGACCGGCGGTGTCATCCATGTCGCCACCAAGTGTGCCGGAAGCTTGGGTCTATCCGCCGGCAATGCTGATTGGTCTGGTCCTATTGGTCGAGGGTCTGGCGGTACTGCTTGGGCCGGCAGGCGTGCCAAATGGCCCGGCCGTCTCGGGCAAGCTCCCTGGTCGGCCAGTCTGGTCTCCTGGCTGGACATACGACCTGATGTCCTTATGATCCCCTCCCTCTTCAGTAGTTTTTGTCCTCAAAACAGGTTCATCTGCATGGAAAGGGGCTGAGTCAGTTACGTTGAACGTGTTGGACACATTAAACTCAGCTGGGAGCTCAATCCGGTAGGTGTTGTTGTTGATCCTCTCCAGCACCCTGAATGGCCCATCTCCTATTGGTGCTAGCTTGGAAATCCTTAGGTTGGGGAACCTCTCCTGCCGTAGGTGTAGCCACACCCAATAACCTGGTTGAAAGATCACCTCCTTTCTTCCCTTGTTGGCATGAGTCACGTACTGCCCGGTCCTCTTCTCCAAGTTTTCTGCTACCGTCTGGTGTAACTTCCTTATGAACTCTGCCTTGGATGCTCCGTTGAGGTTAGTCATCTCTGCTGGTGGCAGTGGCGTTTGCTCCAATGGGGTGAAAGGGTTGAAGCCGTATACTACTTCAAATGGTGTCTTCTTGGTTGCTGAGTGCACGGCTCGGTTGTAAGCGAACTCTACGAATGGTAGGCACTCCACCCAAGTCTTGAGGTTCTTCCCTAGTGTAGTCCTGAGAAGAGTTGATAGAGTCATGTTGACAACTTCAGTTTGGCCATCGGTTTGAGGATGGCAGGTGGTAGAGAAGAGTAGCTTCGTGCCTAGCTTCCTCCAAAGGGTCCTCCAGAAATGGCAGAGGAACTTGGTGTCCCTGTCTGATACGATGGTCCTTGGCACTCCATGAAGCCGTACTATCTCCCTGAAGAACAGCTCAGCTGTTTACGTGGCATCATTGACATTGGCACACGGAATGAAGTGTGCCATCTTGGAGAATCTGTCCAGCACTACAAAAATTGCATCTTTGTGGTTGATCTTGGGTAGACCTAGAACAAAGTCCATTGATATATCCACCCATGGATGTGTCGGTATGGGCAGTGGGAGATACAACCCATGAGGTTGCACTCGGGACTTTGCCTTCTTGCAAGTGATGCACCTTGCACAATGAGCTTCTACTGTCCTCTTGATGTGTGGCCAGTAGAAGTGCTCCTTGACCACTGCTAGAGTCTTGTCGACACCAAAGTGACCCATAAGTCCTCCTCCATTAGCTTCTTGCATGATAAGCTCCCTTAATTATCCTTGTGGTATGCACAACCTTCTCTCTCGGAACAAGAATCCCTCATGGATGTAAAACTTGCCATGACTCCCTGTGCCAGACTCCTTGTAGCTTTCAGCAAAGTCAGGATCATCTTTGTATAGGTCCTTGATATGCTCGAATCCTTGGACCTTTGCCTGCATGGTGGATATCAAGGCAAACCTCCTTGATAGTGCATCGGCTACCACATTGTCTTTGCCCTTCTTGTACTTGATGATGTACGGGAAGGTCTCTATGAACCCCATCCACCTGGCATGTCTCCTCTTGAGATTGGTTTGCCCTCTGAGGTGTTTGAGAGTCTCGTGATCAGTGTGGATCACAAACTCCTTGGATAGCAAGTAATGCTGCCAAGTCTCCAATGCTCGGACAAGGGCATAAAGCTCCTTGTCATAAGTGGGGTAGTTCAGTGAGGCACCAACTAGCTTCTCACTGAAGTATGCCACTGGTCTCCCTCCTTGGGTTAACACTGCTCCTATGCCTATTCCAGAGGCATCAAACTCCACCTAAAATGTCTTGTTGAAGTCGGGCAGGACTAGCACTGGTGCATGTGTAATGCTGTCCTTCAAGGCCTGGAATGCCTTCTCCTGAGCTTCTATGATGAGGACATAAGGTCGTACATCCAGCCAGGAGACCAGACTGGCCGACCAGGAGGCTTGCCCGAGACAGCCGGACCATCTGGCACGCCTGCCGGCCCAAGCAGTACCGCCGGACCCTCGACCACAAGGACCAGAGCAACCAGCATTGTCGGCGGAGAGGCCCAAACTTCGGCACACTTGGTGGCGATGTGGATGACACCGCCGGCCCCTCTTGTGATGCCACCAAATCCGGGATCAACTTGGATGGTCCTGAAGGCATTCCGGCCAGTACCTCGCACAATCCAACCGGTACAGTCGATCCAGCCGAGTACACGTGCATTTCCACTTCTACACAAGAAGACTCGGACCAAATGAGCTACCAGCTCCAGGACATGCACCTAGAGGAAGTATCTAGACCAGTGGTACCTCAAGGAGCAATGACAAGAAGCAGATCAAGGGCACTCTTCCACAAATTCAGCTTATGGGTTGACAAGCTCCTAAAGGAAGATCGACTAAGGAAAATGAGCCAAAAGTCCAAGGAAGACTCCAATGGCTTCTCAACAACACAAGGGACATCTGATACTTGGGCTTTAGTGGCAAGAGAGGTCAGGGCCCAAAGATTCTTAACCCTACTCCTAGTCGAAGACTAGGAGCAAGGCGCGTGCATGCCACAAGGACAGCCACCTTCCATTTCTTGGCCATGAGGTAAGTTAAGGTAAGTTTCAATTTGAATATATGCCTCTTTCTGTTTTGCAGGGTAGGATCTAGAATATTTACTTTTATTGAGTCAAAGACATTTTAGGAATAGGTCCATTTTCGATTATACACTTTTGTATCTTTTCCTTTTGTGCACTTTTGTAAGTTTCCTTTTCTTATTTGAGTCGACCCTAGAAGGTCAAGCTGTAAGCATATTAATAAGGCCTTCAGCATTGTAGTTCGACAACCTTTTGATATTAATAAAGATAGAACTTTTCAAGTTTCTCTCAGACATTTTAGGAATAGGTCCTTTTTCGATTATACACTTTTGTATCTTTTCCTTTTGTGCACTTTTGTAAGTTTCCTTTTCTTATTTGGGTCGACCCTAGAAGGTCAAGCTGTCGAGCATATTAATAAGGCTCCTTCCAGCATTGTAGTTCAACAACCATTTTGATATTAATAAAGATAGAACTTTTTCCCCAACAAGTTTTCTCTCAAGAATCTTGTGCGCTTAGAATCTAGTTGAGACCAGCCCTCTAGCTCTAAGTTTGTGATTTATCACGAGGTTCATCACCCCTCGTGTGGTTCACTTCACCTTTCATACCAAAAACCCCTATCCAAGAAGTCTAAGGTCGAGTTTCTCACCTAAACTTCCCCAAACAGCCCACACGCATACATACTTGAATCAAGGCTTGTATCATTTTGGTATCAGAGCTTAAAGCTCCTAAACCAGGTTGTTTCTATCATTTACCTTGTTTTGTTTTTAGTTCTTGCGTTAGTTTAAGTCGCATTCAAGAAAAATAAAAAAATAACATCAAACTCCAAACTGAGTGCATCTAGCCTTCTACGTGTATCACTAGGGTTTAGATTCACTTTTGCATTACCATTCACGTTTTCCTTTTTGTTTAAATCGTATTTCCTTTATTTTTAAGTTAAATTAAAAAGAAAAGAAAAAGAAAATAGGAAAAATACCAAAGGAATTCGAATTGGACAGCTAGCACAAGTTGTCAAGAAAGTTTCCTTTTTTTCAAATCTTCATATTTTTGAATTTCCAATTCTCAGATTTTTTTCCCTTTTTGCAAATTTTTGAATCCTTATAAAAAGAAAACCCTCCTAATAATTTAGGAGTATTATAACTTGTCTTCTTTCTTTGTAGCACAATGGCAGAAGAAAATAGAGAAGCAACCGAAGCCATGATGGCCATGTTCACCACACTCCAAACACAACTCGCATCCATAGGCGAGAGGTTGGAGCGCGTGGAGAGGCCTGTGAGATTCCAGGCCATAAAGCACGTGAGAGCTGAGCAAGACCGTCCTGAGGTCCTGAGCACCTTAGGACACGGCACGAATAGGAGGAACCCCATCCAGATGGAGTTGAGGACACACAACCTCATAACTATCACCATAGGCCGAGAGGACCTCCACGGCAACTAGAGGCAGAAGATGATGGCTTTGAGCCATATGGTCTTCACCAGAGACCAAGAATGCCTCCTAGACATCATGAGGATGGAGATGAACACGCCTATAACCGGGTAACTCATCCTGATGTTAAGCTAACTTGTCCAAGTTTTGCAGGAAAAGTAGACCCCAAGGCTTACCTAGATTGGGAGAGAAGAATGGATCATATCTTTGACCATTACAACCAACCAGAACCTAGGAGAGTCTCAATGGCAGTAGCACAACTCACGGAAAATGCCCTCATCTGGTGGGATCGTGAGATATCTGACAGAAGGAGGAAGAGAATGAGGCCCATAGACTCATGGGTCGACATGGAAGACCTCATGCGACAAAGGTTTGTTCCACCTTACTTTCATAGAGACTTGCAACGTCGTTTTCGTACTCTTAAGCAGGGTACTAGATCAGTAGAGGAGTACTATGAAGAGTTCGAGAAGCTAAGGAACAGATTGGAGCTCAATGATGATGAAGAAGCATTGATGGCATAATTCTTGGATGGACTCCAAGAAAGAATCAGCCGCAAGGTGGAAAGGCAAATCTACAATGACTTCAAAGACTTGTTCCACCTATCTGTCCAGGCTGAGCAGCACATCAAACGTAAGAGCCAAGACATCTGCAGCAAGCCTAAGACACCTTGGGCACCAAGCAACATGCCCAAGCCCGTAGACAAAGGCAAGAGCATAGAGATCGAGTCAAGGTTCAAGAGCAAGCCTCCTGAACCCACCCGTGACCAGAGAGAGCCTGGTAAATCTTCTAACCCTCAAAGATCACGTGACATCACTTGTTTCAAGTGTAGGGGTCGTGGACACATCTCAAGGGAGTGCCCAAACAACCGGGTCATGCTGATTACGGAGGCTGGAGAATATGAGTCCCAAGATGAAGAGGACTATGAACCAGAAGAAGAATATGGTGACATTGAGTACCTGATGTGGGGGAAGTGCTGGTCACTAGACGCATCCTCAGTGCAATGGTGGATCCTTCAGAGACCATCCAAAGGGAGAACATCTTCCACAGCCGTTGCACCATCAAGGGCAAGGTATGTAACCTCATCATAGATGGTGGTTCTTGCACTAACTTGCTAGTGCATATATGGTTGATAAGCTAGGTCTAGAGAAAACAAGGCATCCTCGACCATATAGACTGAGATGGCTGGATGACAAACTGGAGCTCAAGATCCATGAGCAAGTCACTGTGCCATTCAGTGTGGGCAAGTACCAAGGCCAAGTCATGTGCGACGTGGTGCCCATGCAAGCTGGCCATCTTCTGCTAGAAAGACCATGGCAGTTTGACAAAGAGACCAAGCATGATGGCCGAACCAATCTCTACACTTTTGTGCATGACAAAAGAAAGGTCAGCTTGGCTCCTCTTACACCTGCCCAGGTACATGAGCTACAACTCCAAATGAGTAAGGAAAAAAAACTTATCAAGTCTAATTTTCTTATTCAACCAAGCCATGTCAAGAGAGCTTTAGCCTCGAAGGATTTAATGTTACTAATGGTTTTCAAGGAAGTGTTGAATGTAGAAAAAGAACAGGTAGAGCTACCTCCTGAAGTAGCAACTCTCCTCAACAAGTTCCAGGATGTATTTCCAGAGGAGATACCAGCAGGCTTGCCTCCTTTACGTGGCATAGAACACCAGATTGATCTAGTGCCCAGAGCAGCCCTGCCCAACCGGCCAGCCTACCGGATGAGTCCAGAGGAGTCGAAGGAGCTTGAGAAACAAGTCAAGGAGCTTCTGGAGAAAGGATATGTTCGAGAGAGCCTCAGTCCATGTGCCGTACCAGTGCTATTAGTGCCCAAGAAGGATGGGACTTGGCGCATGTGCGTGGACTGCCGAGCAATCAACAACATCACAGTCAAGTACAGGCATCCAATACCACGACTGGATGACATGCTAGATGAGCTGAGTGGAGCCACGGTCTTCTCCAAGATAGACCTCAAGAGTGGATACCACCAGGTCAGGATGAAGGAAGGTGATGAATGGAAGACTGCTTTCAAGACAAAGCAAGGGCTCTCAAGTGGACAGTCATGCCATTTGGCATGACTAATGCCCCCAAGCACCTTCATGCGCCTTATGAACCAAGTTCTTAGGGCGTACATCAGTAAGTTTGTAGTGGTTTACTTTGATGACATACTAGTTTATAGTAAGTGCCTACGGGAACACCTCACACATCTTGAGATGGTACTTAAAACCCTTTGACAAGAAGAGCTTTATGCCAATCTCAAGAAGTGCATCTTTTGTACTGATAAACTTGTCTTTTTAGGTTTTTTTGTAAGTTCACAGGGCCTACAGGTTGATGAAGAGAAGATTCGAGCCATACAAGAATGGCCAACACCAGAAACATCAGCCAAGTAAGGAGCTTCCACGGACTGGCCAGCTTCTATAGGAGATTCGTGCCCAACTTCAGCAGTATTGCCTCACCACTGACGGCAGTAGTGAAAAAGAACGTGGGATTCAGCTGGAGAAGCTCAGGAGAAGGCATTCCAGGCCTTGAAGGACAACCTTACACATGCACCAGTGCTAGTCCTGCCCGACTTCAACAAGACGTTTGAAGTGGAGTGTGATGCTTGGAGGAGACCAGTGGCATGCTGGTGGAGGTGGTGCCTCACTGCTTATGACAGAGTTTATGGAGCATTGGAGACTTGGCAGCACTACTTGCTGTCCAAGGAGTTTGTGATCCACACTGATCATGAGACTCTCAAACACCTCAGAGGGCAAACCAATCTCAGAGGAGACATGCCAGGTGGATGGAATTCATTGAGACCTTCCCGTATGTCATCAAGTACAAGAAGGGCAAAGATAATGTGGTAGCCGATGCACTATCAAGGGGGTTTGCCTTGATATCAACCATGGAGGCAAAGGTCCTAGGGTTCGAGCACATCAAGGATCTATACAAGGATGATCCTGACCTTGCTGAGAGCTACAAGGAGTGTAGCACAGGGAGTCATGGCAAATCCTACATCCATGAGGATTCTTGTTCCGAGAAAGAAGGCTGTGCATACCACAAGGATCACTAAGGAAGCTTATCATCCGAGAAGCTCATGGAGGAGGACTCATGGGCCACTTTGGTGTCGACAAGACTCTAGCAGTGGTCAAGGAGCATTTCTACTGGCCACACAACAAGAGGACAGTAGAAGCTCATTGTGCAAGATGCATCACTTGCAAGAAGGCAAAGTCCCGAGTGCAACCTCACGGGTTGTATCTCCCACTGCCCATACCCACACATCCATGGGTGGACATCTCGATGGACTTTGTTCTAGGTCTGCCAAGATCAACCACAAAGATGCAATCTTTGTAGTGGTGAACAGATTCTCCAAGATGGCACACTTCATTCCATGTGCCAATGTCAATGATGCCACAAACAGCTGAGCTGTTCTTTAGGGAGATAATGCGCTTGGAGTGCCAAGGACCATCTATCAGACAGGGACACCAGTTCCTCAGCCATTTCTGGAGGACCCTTTGGAAAGCTAGGCAGCTACTCTCTACCTGCCATCCTCAAACCGATGGCCAAACTGAAGTTGTCCAGGGTCACTCTCTCAGGACTACACTAGGGAAGAACCTAAAGACTTGGGTGGAGTGCCTGCCATTCATAGAGTTTGCTTACAACCGAGCCGTGCACTCAGCAACCAAGAAGACACCATTTGAAGTAGTATACAGCTTCAACCCTCTCACCCCATTGGAGCAAACGCCACTACCACCAGCTGAGATGACCAACCTCAACGGAGCATCCAAGGCAGAGTTCATAAGGAGGTTACACCATAAGGTAGCAGAAAACTTGGAGAAGAGGACCGGACAGTACGTGACTCATGCCAACAAGGGAAGAAAGGAGGTGATCTTTCAACCAGGCGATTGGGTGTGGCTACACCTACGGAAGGAGAGGTTCCAAAACCTAAGGAGTTCCAAGCTAGCACCAGAGGAGATGGACCATTCAGAGTGCTCGAGAGGATCAACAACAATGCCTACCAGATCGAGCTCCCAGGTGAGTTTAATGTGTCCAATACGTTCAATGTTACTGACTTAGCCCCTTTCCATGCAGATGAACCAGTTTTGAGGA
>CM032165.1:6157263-6181108 GCA_018901935.1 Pugionium cornutum | reverse complement strand
TTGCAACATCGTTTTCATACTCTTAAGCAGGGTACTAGATCAGTAGAGGAGTACTATGAAGAGTTAGAGAAGCTAAGGAACAGATTGGAGCTCAATGATGATGAAGAAGCATTGATGGCACAATTCTTGGATGGACTCCAAGAAAGAATCAGCCGCAAGGTGGAAAGGCAAATCTACAATGACTTCAAAGACTTGTTCCACCTATCTGTCCAAGCTGAGCAGCACATCAAACGTAAGAGCCAAGACATCCGCAGCAAGCCTAAGACGCCTTGGGCACCAAGCAACATTTCCAAGCCCGTAGACAAAGGCAAAACATAGAGATCAGTCAAGGTTCAAGAGCAAGCCTCCTGAACCCACCGTGACAGAGAGAGCCTAGTAATTCTTCTAACCCTCAAAGATCATGTGACATCATAACTTGTTTCAAGTGTAGTGGACACATCTCAAGGAGTGCCCAAACAACGGGTGCTGATTAAGGCTGGAGAATATGAGTCCCAAGATGAAGAGGACTATAAAACAGAAGGAATATGGTGACATTGAGTACCCTGATGTGGGGAAGTGCTGGTCACTAGGCATCCTCAGTGCAATGGTGGATCCAGAGACCATCCAAAGGAGAACATCTTCCACCGTTGCACCATCAAGGGCAAGGTATGTAACCTCATCATAGATGGTGGTTCTTGCACTAACGTTGCTAGTGCATATATGGTTGATAAGCTAGGTCTAGAGAAGACAAGCCTCGACCATATAGACTGAGATGGCTCGATGACAAAGTGGAGCCCAAGATTCATGAGCAAGTCACTGTGCCATTCAGTGTGGGCAAGTACCAAGACCAAGTCGTGTGCGACGTGGTGCCCATGCAAGCTGGCCATCTTCTATTATGACGACCATGGCAGTTTGACAAGGAGACCAGACATGATGGCCGAACCAATCTCTACACTTTCGTGCATGACAAGAGAAAGGTCAGCCTAGCTCCACTCATACCTGCCCAGATACATGAGCTTCAACAACAAATGAGTAAGGAAAAGAAGCTCATTAATTCTAATTTTTTCATTCAACCAAATCATGTCCGGAGAACTTTAGCCTCGAAGGATCTAATGCTACTAATGGTTTTCAAAGAAGTGTTGAATATAGAGAAAGAACAAGTAGAGCTACCTCCTGAAGTAGCAACTCTCCTCAACAAGTTTCAGGATGTGTTTCCAAGATGTTAAACCGGCGACAGAAGAGGAGGTCATATATATATTAGAAATTATTTGTCTACATGTCTTTTATCGTGAATCATAAATCTAAATTTGACAGATCTGAAATTGTGTTAACGAGTTTGATGTCGAGTTTTTCTTCTTTGACTAAACTAAATGTGAGCAAATCATTTCATGTAGTGGAATAATTTCACCAAAGTCGTCATTAATGGTTACATGTAATGACAAAAACGTATTTTCACCAAAGTCGTCATCAATCACTGTCTCTATCAGTCATTAAATAAACAACATAATTTAACTAATTAAATGATAGGGTAAAAAAAACAAACATTGCAGACGTACAAGAGAAAAAAATGTTGGGACTCATTTGGTTATATTTGAGAGTGAATTCAATACAAAGTAAGAATGTCGAATGTAGATTAGTGTTGCTAGTCTTAGGGATTTTATAGTAAGTTAAGAATAGATTGAAAACAAATTAATAGAAATGTTACGGTGTGTAATTATTGAATACTAACTATAACTCTATTCAAGAAATATTCTTAGCAGATGTATTCAAACAAATATTTGGAATAACTTTTATGTTTAATACGATTTTGGATGTTCGGATAATTTTATGTGATACTAAGAAATTTATTATGATTTGATGTTAAACTTTTCTATAATCCCACACAAAATTATGTGATTTGAGTTATATTTTTATCTTTGTGAATCTGGAAATTTGATTTCTTTTTGGTTCATAGTTTTCGTTAACTTGACTTATATTACACATAAGTATTCATCAAACAACCTTTTGCTAAAGACAAAAATAAAAATGAACCGATTTCTTTACAAAAAAATCATTAACACTCAAATTGAAGAAGAAGAAGAAGAAAACAAACGTAAACAGAGAAATTGAAGAGGGCAAATTTGTAAGGGTTTGTACTTTTCATGGAACAAACCCTTACAAATTCATGGAACAAGATGATTACGGACAAATCTCAAACGCATTGGATGAGCACATTCTCAGATGATTTACGAGAAAGAAATGAATAAAAACTTACATTATTTACGACTACAGGTCGAATACCGGCGACGAAAACAACTTTTCCGGCGAGAATGCGGCAGGGAGGCGAATGGTCGAAAGAGAACGCGAGAGAGAAAAAGAGAAGAAACGGCCGTAGGTTATATTAAAAATTTTCGACGGAACTTGCCATCGGGAATCCGTCGGAACTGAAATAAATATCTATCCGGAAGCCCGCCTTGGGAAATACGTTTCCCGCGTAAGGCCGTCGGGAATCCGTCGGACTTCCGTCGGAAAGTATAATCCCAGGCATGATCGACACATAGTCTACCCACGTTGCAATTATTTAATCAACGTGTTCCCGACAGGTTTCCGACGGACTGAATAAAGCCGTCGGGAAACCGTCGGTTTTGTTAATCAATATTTTGAAAAAATATATAGATAAATTTATTTTTGAAAAAAGCACTTTTAATTATAATATTGTGAAATGTTTGTGCACATAGATTTAAAAGTAAAATCATAAATATTTATTAACAATATTTAAAATTAAAATCAGAAATATCAAAATTAAATCATAAATTTAATCTGAATCTGATGAATATTCCGAATTAGTTGAATTTTGGTCGTCAAACTCGCCAATCTCTTCTTCTTAATCTTGAAACACGTTGTAATCTTCGTTCGTGGTTTCATCAACAACAAGGTTAACTTCAAGAGAAGTGTCTATGGAACCTAAGTTACCAATACATTCCTCTAGGATGTATTGAGGACACTGTAATCCAAGGATCTTGCTTGTTTCTCACACAAGGATATCGAATGTAACAAACCTGGTCCGCTTGTGATGCAAGTATAAAAGGATCATATTTTCGATGTCGCTTACGAGAGTGGACAGATGTAACACCGAATTCGTCTTCACGTTGACCCATGACAGGGTCATAAAAGTCATAATAGAACACAATACACCTCAAATCAATCATTCCTCGATAGTGAACTTCTAATAGTTCACGAAGAATACCATTGTATACAATTTCTCCCGATTGAGATGATACACCATAATTACAAGTTGTTTGTGAGTTTCCTTCGCGATGACTCTTAAAAGCATATCCACGAGTGCAGTACATTGGATAAGATTTTGCAGTAAATGTAGGATCACTCACCAACTCAACTAACCACATGGGAAATGTTATACCCCTAGAAGGACGTGTAGTAACCTACAAAATAATTGAATGTAGTAAATTATAAATATATATATATATATATATATATAGATATATAGTAAACTATTATTGAAAATTACATAATTATGGTAACACTAACATAAAAATGCAACCATTTTGCAAATTCGCTTTTTTTAAGTTCGACCAACTCATTCTCGCTGTAATCTGAATAATGAACACGTATTTGTTCCATGTATATCCTGTTAATTATGAAAAAAAAAATAACAATAAATTAGAATAATAAACAAAAACAAAATTAAATTGAATGTACCTTTCATATTCCAAAACGTCATCGCAATTTGTCAAAATATACAAATGCAAGTGATTGTGTTCCTCCTCTGATAGACGTCGCGTCTTCCCTTTTCCACTTAAACGTCCAATTTGTGTAAATATTTCTGGCACATACACTGGATAGCTTGGTTTTTCTCCTCCATCATCATGTCGTGAAGGTTGTCTATTTTTTGTTTGCACTTGCGATGGAAAATAGTAGCTAGCAAAGTTAGACGTTTCTTCATTAATACTTTGTGCGACGATTGAACCTTCAACCCTGGCAAGATTTTTAACTTTTTTCTTTAGGTGGAACATATATCTCTCAAAAGGATACATCCATCGGTACTGAACAGGTCCTCCAAGTGCTGCTTCTCTAGGGAGGTGAATAGGAAGATGCTCCATAACATCAAAAAATGCTGGTGGAAATATTTCTCCAGTTTACAAATGAGAACCGGTATTTTTTCCTCCAAATTTCGGATATCGTCTACAGTAAGTGATCTTGTACATAAATCTCGGAAAAAAACACCAATCCCTACATAAAAAATATATTTTAATATCATATAATATATGAAATTATTATTATTTATATATAAAATAATGTAAACGTCGTACCTGCAATTGCTCCGTGGACATTTTTAGGCAGTAGATCGCTAAAGGCAAATGGGAATAATCTTTGCATGACAACATGACAATCATGACTTTTAATCCCTGAAAATTTTCCTTCAATAGTATTGACACAATTACGAAGATTAGATGCGTATCCATCTGGAAATTTGACACTATGCTTAATCCAGTCAAAGAATTCATCTTTTGCATGCGCATCCAACCGGAATGCGGGAGACAATGATTTTCCATTTGACATTACATGTAGTTCCTTCCGGGAACAAATATCCGGCAAATCCAATCTAGCTTTCAAATTATCTTTTGTTTTTCCTTGCACATTTATAACGGTATTCATTATGTTGTCGAAAAAATTCTTCTCAATGTGCATAACATCTAGATTATGGCGCAACAAATGGTCCTTCCAATATGGTAAATCCCAAAAAATGCTCTTCTTGTGCCAATTATGGTATTCGCCACAACCATCAACAGGGTAATGTCCGTTACCTCCACATGAAGCCGTTCTCTCAGCACCAAAATCTCTAAGTTGAGTCATCATATAATTCCCGTCAATAATAGGAGGTGGAGCATCAAAATTTTTTTTGTTTTTCCTAAACAATGTCGTGCTCCGGCGATATGGGTGATCTTGTGGTAGAAATCGACGATGACAATCGAGCCAACTATTCTTTCGTCCGTGTTTCAGTTGGAATGCATCAGTATTATCTTGACAATATGGGCATGCTAATCTTCCATGCGTCGACCATCATGATAACATACCATATGCTGGAAAATCACTTATCGTCCACATAAGTACAGCTCGCATCAAGAAGTTCTGTTGGTTGGAAACATCGAATGCTTCGACACCATTTTCCCAAATATTTTTAACTCATGAATTAGTGGCTGCAAGAAAATATCAAGCGATCACTTAGGATGCTCTGGGCCAGGGACGAGAATTGTTAGAAATAAAAACTCTCGTTTCATGCACAAAGAAGGAGGCAAATTATAAGGTGTAACGATAACTGGCCACAACGAGTATTGCTTCTCATGCTTTCCAAAAGGGTTGAATCCATCTGTAGATAACCCGAGGTATACGTTTCTAGGCTCATATACAAAACTAGGATAAACCTGTTGAAAATGTTTTCATGCTTCTACATCCGAGGGATGCACAATTTCTCCATTCGAATTATGTTCTGCATGCCATCTCATAGGTTTTGCTGTGTGTTCAGATTGATATAACCTCTTTAACCTCTCTGTTAATGGCAAATACCACATCCGTTTATGCGGAATAGGTACTCTACCGCTTGTCTCTTGAAATCGAGGTTTGTGACAAAATCGGCACTTCATGCGGTTTTCATCATTTCTCCAATAGATCATGCAGTTGTCAATACATACATCGATCATCTGATATGACAACCCAAAACCAGATACAAGTTTTTGAACCTCGTAATATGAAGCAGGTGCAATATTATCTTTAGGTAATATATCTTTAACAAAATCAGATATCGCATTCACACAATCTTCAGGCAAGTTGAAATCCGTCTTTATCGTCATCAACCTGCTTGTAGCAGATAAAGGCGATAATCCATCTCTACATCCTTTATACAAAGGCTGCTTGGATGCATCTAACATATCAAAAAATTTCCGGGCTTCCAAATTAGGTTCCTCTATTCTGCTAATATCTTCAATGTACGATTCTCTTTGTTCACGAAAAGCATCATTCACCATCTGAACAGTACCTCCGTTTATATCAACTTCTGATGCCGGTTCCTCTACCCTAACATTAGTATTATCTATCCTTTTTGAAGTACTACCATAATACTGCATCGTTGCATCAGTTTCTCCATGTGAATACCAAATTTTGTAACCCGGCATAAATCCATTCCTATACAAATGATTACGTACTTCTCTAATAGAGATTAATATATGATTTTGATATTTAATACACGGACAATACATTTTACCGTATTCTGATGTCATGCTATTCTTTGATGCAAATGCCATGAACTCTTCAACACCTTGCGCAAATTCATCAGTCAATTCCCCCGTGGGTGAATCATATCGAGGTTTATCCATCCACGATCGAAAATACTAATAAGAACCCGAAGAACATATTTTCTTAAAATTTTTGGTTATGTTGAAATTGTGAAAGATCATAGCCTATTTATAGTGAAAATTAGATATTATCACGAATTTTTAACAGATTATTAAGAATTTTTAACAAATAATTACGAATTTTAAACAGATTATTCTTCGGAATATTCTTTGTTTCTGACAAAATTCCGATGGTTTCCGACAACAACCGGATATTCACATATTCTGAACAGATTTTATCTTCATAAACCGATGGATTTCCGATGGTTTCTGACCACCGACGGATAAACACAAAATTTTAACAGTGTACGTAAATTTCCGATGGATTGCCGACGGTATCCGACAATGGTCGGATATTTCTGATGGTTTTCCGATGATATCTGCCGATGGATTCCCGACGGACTCTAAAACACAGGATCCATCGGGACATCGTCGGAATATTACCGACGGCATGAGATACGTCGGTAACGTTCCAACGGTTTCAAGAGGATATCCCGACGATTACGCTTTCGTCGGAAATGCAACGGTTTACAATCAATTTTTACAATTGATTTACCGACGATCTTGCCAGCATCGGAAATTACCGACGGATCTCTGATGGTTTTAGTTCCCTCGTTTATCCGTCGCATATCCGTCGCAAATTCGTCAGAAAAGTCCAACGGTTTTTTTCTGTCGGAAATGCCGTCGGAAATGTTAATGTTTTCTTGTAGTGTTTACGTGGCATAGAACACCAGATCGATCTAGTGCCCAGAGCAGCCCTGCCCAACTGGCCAGCCTACCGGATGAGTCCAGAGGAGTCCAAGGAGCTTGAGAAGCAAGTCAAAGAGCTCCTGGAGAAAGGCTCTGTTCGAGAGAGCCTCAGTCCATGTGCCGTACCAGTGCTACTAGTACCCAAGAAGGATGGGACTTGGCGAATGTGCGTGGACTGCCGAGCAATCAACAACATCACTGTCAAGTACCGGCATCCAATACCATGGCTGGATGGCATGCTAGATGAGCTGAGTGGAGCCACGGTCTTCTCCAAGATAGACCTCAAGAGTGGATACCACCAGGTCTGGATAAAGGAAGGTGATGAATGGAAGACTGCTTTCAAGACAAAGCAAGGGCTATACGAGTGGACAGTCATGCCATTCGGCTCGACTAATTCCCCAAGCACCTTCATGCGCCTTATGAACCAAGTTCTTAGGGCGTACATCAGTAAGTTTGTAGTGGTTTACTTTGATGATATATTGGTTTATAGTAAATGCCTACGGGAACACCTCACACATCTTGAGATGGTACTTAAAACCCTTCGACCAGAAGAGCTTTATGCCAATCTCAAGAAGTGCATCTTTTGTACTGATAAACTTGTCTTTTTAGGTTTTGTTGTAAGTTCACAGGGCTTACAGGTTGATGAAGAGAAGATTCGAGCCATACAAGAATGGCCAACACCAGGCAACATCAGCCAAGTAAGGAGCTTCCACGGACTGGCCAGCTTGAATAGGAGATTCGTGCCAAACTTCAGCAGTATTGCCTCACCATTGACGGCAGTAGTGAAGAAGAACGTGGGATTCAGCTGGGGAGAAGCTCAGGAGAAGGCATTCCAGGCCTTGAAGGACAGCCTTACACACGCACCAGTGTTAGTCCTTCCCGACTTCAACAAGACGTTTGAAGTGGAGTGTGATGCCTCTGGAATAGGCATATGAGCAGTACTAACCCAAGGAGGGAGACCAGTGGCATACTTCAGTGAGAAGCTAGGTGGTGCCTCACTGAACTACCCCACTTATGACAAGGAGCTTTATGCCCTTGTCCGAGCATTGGAGACTTGGCAGCATTACTTGCTGTCCAAGGAGTTTGTGATCCACACTGATCATGAGATTCTCAAACACCTCAGAGGGCAAACAAATCTCAAGAGGAGACATGCCAGGTGGATGGAGTTCATAGAGACCTTCCCGTACGTTATCAAGTACAAGAAGGGCAAAGACAATGTGGTAGCCGGTGCACTATCAAGGAGGTTTGCCTTGATATCAACCATGGAGGCAAAGGTCCTAGGATTCGAGCACATCAAGGACCTATACAAGGATGATCATGACTTTGCTGAGAGCTACAAGGAGTGTGGTACAGGTAGTCATGGCAAGTTTTACATCCATGAGGGATTCTTGTTCCGAGAGAGAAGGCTGTTGATGAGGACATCAGGTCGTACATCCAGCCAGGAGACCAGACTGGCCGACCAGGAAGCTTGCCCGAGACAGCAGGACCATCCGGCGCGCCTGCCGGACCAGACAGTACCGCCGGACCCTCGACCTATAGGACCAGACCGGTCAACATCGCCGCCGGAGAGGCCCAAGCTTCCGGCACACTTGGTGGGGACGTGAATGACACCGCCGGTCCCCCTGATGACACCGCCGACTCCGGGATCAACTTGGCCGGTCCTGAAGTCATTCCGGCCAGTACCGCGCACAGTCCAGCCGGTACAGGCAATCCAGCCGAGTACACGCGCACTTCCACTTCTACACAAGGGGACTCGGACCAAATGAGCTACCAGCTCCAGGACATGCACTTAGAGGAAGTCTCAACACCAGTAGTACCTCAAGGAGCAATGACAAGAAGCAGATCAAGGGCGCTCTTCCACAAATTCAGCCTATGGGTCAACAAGCTTCTAGAAGAAGATCGACTAAGGACAATGGGCCAAAAATACAAGGAAGAGTCCAATAGCTTCTCAACAACACAAGGGACATCAGAGACTTGGGCTTTAGTGGCAAGAGAGGTCAAGGCCCAGAGATTTGTAAAAGTCGAAGACTAGGAGCAAGGCGCGTGCATGCCACAAGGACGGCCACCTTCCATTTCTTGGCCGTGAGGTGAGTTAAGGTAAGTTTACATTCGAATATATGCCTCTTTCTGTTTTGCAGGATAGGATCTAGTTGCTTTACATTTTTGAGTCAAGAACATTTTTGGAATAGGTCCTTTTTCGGTTATGCACTTTTGTATCTTTTCCTTTTGTGCAATTTTGTAAACTTTCCTTTTCTTTATTTGTGTCGACCCTAGAAGGTCAAGCTGTCGAGCATATTAATAAGGCTCCTTCCAGCATTGTAGTTCGACAACCTTTTTGATAATTAATAAAGATCGAATTTTCTTTCAACAAGTATTCTCTCAAGAGACTTGTGCGCTTAGAACCTAGTCTAGACCAGCCCTCCTAGCTCTAAGTTTGTGATTTATCACGAGGTTCATCACCCCTCGTGTGGTTCACTTCACCCTTCCATCTTTTACCAACCAGAAAACCCCCATCCAGAAGCCTAAGGTTGAGTTTCTCACCTAATCTTCTACAAACAGCCCACACGCATACATCCTTGAATCAAGGCTTGTATCATTTTGGTATTAGAGCTTAAAGCTCCTAAACCAGGTTGTTTCTATCCTTTTGCTTGTCTTATTTCTAGTTCTTGCATTAGTTTAAGTCGTATTCAAGAAAAATCAAAAAAACAACATCAAACTCCAAACCGAGTGCATCTAGCCTCCTACGTGTATCACTAGGGTTTAGATTCACTTTTGCATTGTTTTGCACGTTTTCCTTTTTGTTTAAATCATATTTCCTTTATTTTTAAGTTAAATTAAAAAGAAAATAAAAAGAAAATAGAAAGAATACTAAAGGAAGTCGAATTGGACAGCTAGCACAAGTTGTCAAGAAAGTTTCCTTTTTCTCAAATCTTCACATTTTTTTGAATTTCCTTTCCTTAGGATTTTCCTTTTTGTATTTTTTTGAAACCCCTATAAAAAGAAAACCCTCCTAATAATTTAGGAGCACCCTAATTATCTTCTTTCTTTGTAGCACACCATGGGAGAAGAGAATAGAGACGCAGCTGAAGCCATGATGGCCATGTTCACCACACTCCAAACACAACTCGCATCCATAGGCGAGAGGTTGGAGCGCGTGGAGAGACCAGTAAGATTCCAGGCCATAAGGCACGTGAGAGCTGAGCCAGATCGTCCTGAGGGTCCTGAGTACCTTAGGACACGGCACGAACAGGAGGAACCCCAGCCAGATGGAGATGAGGACACGCAACCTCATAACTATCACCATAGGCCGAGAGGACCTCCACGGCAACCAGAGGCAGAAGATGATGGCTTTGAGCCATATGGTCTTCACCAGAGACCAAGAATGCCTCCTAGACGTCATGAGGATGGAGATGAACACACCTATAACCGGGTAATTCATCCTGATGTTAAACTAACTCCTCCAACTTTTGCAGGAAAAGTAGACCCGAGGCTTACCTAGATTGGGAGAAGCGAATGGATCATATCTTTGATCACTACAACCAACCAGGACCTAGGAGAGTCTCAATGGCAGTAGCACAACTCACGGACAATGCCCTCATCTGGTGGGATCGTGAGGTATCTGACAGAAGGAGGAAGAGAATGAGACCCGTAGACTCATGGGTCGACATGAAAGACCTCATGCGACAAAGGTATGTTCCACCTTACTTTCATAGGGATTTGCAACGACGTTTTCGTACTCTTAAGCAGGGTACCAGATCAGTAGAAGAGTACTATGAAGAGTTCGAGAGGTTAAGGAACAGATTGGAGCTCAATGATGATGAAGAAGCATTGATGGCGCAATTCTTGGATGGACTCAAAGAAAGGATCAGCTGCAAGGTGGAAAGGCAAATCTACAACGACTTCAAGGACTTGTTCCACCTATCTGTGCAAGCTGAACAGCACATCAAACGTAAGAGCCAAGACATCCGCAGCAAGCCTAAGACACCTTGGGCACCAAGCAACATGCCTAAGACAGTGGACAAAGGCAAAAGCGTAGAGATCGAGTCAAGGTTCAAGAGCAAGCCTCCTGAACCCACCCGTGACCAGAGAGAGCCTGGTAAGTCTTCTAACCCTCAAAGATCACGTGACATAACTTGTTTCAAGTGCAGGGGACGTGGACACATCTCAAGGGAGTGCCCAAACAACCGAGTCATGCTGATTACGGAGGCAGGAGAATATGAGTCCCAAGATGAAGAGGACTATGAACCAGAAGGAGAGTACGGTGACATTGAGTACCCTGATGTGGGGGAAGTGCTGGTCACTAGACGTATCCTCAGTGCAATGGTGGATCCTTCAGAGACCATCCAAAGGGAGAACATCTTCCACAGCCGTTGCACCATCAAGGAAAGGTATGTAACCTCATCATAGATGGTGGTTCTTGCACTAACGTTGCTAGTGCGTATATGGTTGATAAGCTAGGTCTAGAGAGGACACGGCATCCTCGACCATATAGACTGAGATGGCTCGATGACAAAGTGGAGCTCAAGATTCATGAGCAAGTCACTGTGCCATTCAGTGTGGGCAAGTACCAAGACCAGGTCGTGTGCGACGTGGTGCCCATGCAAGCTGGCCATCTTCTGCTAGGAAGACCATGGCAGTTTGACAAAGAGACCAGGCATGATGGCAGAACCAATCTCTACACCTTCGTGCATGACAAGAGAAAGGTCAGCCTAGCTCCTCTTACACCTGCCCAAGTACATGAGCTACAACTCCAAATGAGTAAGGAAAAGAAACTTGTCAAGTCTAACTTTCTTATTCAACCTAGTCATGTCCGGAGAGCTTTAGCCTCGAAGGACTTAATGTTACTAATGGTTTTCAAGGAAGTGTTGAGTATAGAACAGGGACAGGTAGAGCTACCTCATGAAGTAGCAACACTCCTCAACAAATTCCAGGATGTATTTCCAGAGGAGATACCAGCAGGCTTGCCTCCTTTACGTGGCATAGAACATCAGATTGATCTAGTGCCCGGAGCAGCCCTGCCCAACCGGCCAGCCTACCGGATGAGTCCAGAGGAGTCCAAGGAGCTTGAGAAGCAAGTCAAGGAGCTCCTGGAGAAGGGATATGTTCGAGAGAGCCTCAGTCCATGTGCTGTACCAGTGCTACTAGTGCCCAAGAAGGATGGGACTTGGCGCATGTGTGGACTGCCGAGCAATCAACAACATCACAGTCAAGTATAGGCATCCAATACCACGACTGGATGACATGCTAGATGAGCTGAGTGGAGCCACGATCTTCTCCAAGATAGACCTCAAGAGTGGATACCACCAGGTAAGAATGAAGGAAGGTGATGAGTGGAAGACGCTTTCAAGACAAAGCAAGGCTCTGAGTGGACAGTCATGCCATTTGCGACTAATGCCCCAAGCACCTTCATGCGCCTTATGAACCAAGTTCTTATGGCAGTTCGTTGTAGTTTATTTTGATGACATTTTAGTTTATAGTAAGTGCAAGGGATCACCTCACACATCTTGAGATGGTACTTAAAACCCTTGACAAGAAGAGCTTTATGCCAATCTCAAGAAGTGCATCTTTACTGATAAACTTGTCTTCTTAGGTTTTGTTGTAGTTCACAGGGCCTACAGGTTGATGAAGAGAAGATTCGAGCCATACAAGAATGGCCAACACCAGGAAACATCAGCCAAGTGAGGAGCTTCCACGGACTGGCCAGCTTCTATAGGAGATTCGTGCCCAACTTCAGCAGTATTGCCTCACCACTGACGGCAGTAGTGAAGAAGAACGTGGGATTCAGCTGGGAGAAGCTCAGGAGAAGGCATTCAGGCCTTGAAGGACAGCCTTACACATGCTGCTAGTCCTTCCCGACTTCAACAAGGCGTTTGAAGTGGAGTGTGATGCCTCTGGAATAGGCATAGGAGCAGTGCTAACCCAGGAGGAGACCAGTGGCATACTTCAGTGAGAAGCTAGGTGGTGCCTCACTGAACTACCCACTTATGACAAGGAGCTTATGCCCTTGTCCGAGCATTGGAGACTTGGCAGCATTACTTGCTGTCCAAGGAGTTTGTGATCCACACTGATCACGAGACTCTCAAACACCTCAGAGGGCAAACCAATCTCAAGAGGAGACATGCCAGGTGGATGGAGTTCATAAGACCTTTCCTACATCATCAAGTACAAGAAGGGCAAAGACAATGTGGTAGCCGATGCACTATCAAGGAGGTTTGCCTTGATATCAACCATGGAGGCAAAGGTCCTAGGATTCGAGCACATCAAGGATCTATACAAGGATGATCCTGACCTTGCTGAGAGCTACAAGGAGTGTAGCACAGGAGTCATGGCAAATTCTACATCCATGAGGGATTCTTGTTCGAGAAAGAAGGCTGCATACCACAAGGATCGTAAGGGAGCTTATCATCCGAGAAGCTCATGGAGGAGGACTCATGGGCCACTTTGGTGTCGACAAGACTCTAGCAGTGGTCAAGGAGCACTTCTACTGGCCACACATCAAGAGGACAGTAGAAGCACATTGTGCAAGATGCATCACTTGCAAGAAGGCAAAGTCCAGTGCAACCTCACGGGTTGTATCTCCCACTGCCCATACCAACACATCCATGGGTGGACATCTCGATGGATTTTGTTCTAGGTCTGCCAAGATCAACCACAAAGATGCAATCTTTGTAGTGGTGAACAGATTCTCCAAGATGGCACATTTCATCCCATGTGCCAATGTCAATGATGCCATGCAAACAGCTGAGCTGTTCTTCAGAGAGATAGTACGGCTTCATGGAGTGCCAAGGACCATCGTATCAGATAGGGACACCAAGTTCCTCAGCCATTTCTGGAGGACCCTTTGGAGGCTAGACCTATCAACTCTTCTCAGAACACTAGGAAGAACTTGGGTGGAGAGCACGAAGCCAACCTCAATGGAGCATCCAAGCAGAGTTCATAAGGAGGTTACACCAGAAGGTAGAACTTGGAGAAGAGGACCGGAAGTGACTCATGCCAACAAAGGAAGAAGGTGATCTTTCAACCAGGCGATTGGGTGTGGCTACACCTACGGCGGAGAGGTTCCCAAACCTAAGGAGTTCAAGCTAGCACCAAGAGGAGATGGACCATTCAGAGTGCTTGAGAGGATCAACAACAACGCCTACGGATCGAGCTCTCAGGTGAGTTTAATGTGTCCAACACGTTCAATGTTACTTGCCTTTCCATGCAATGAACCAGTTTGAGGACAAAACCTACTGAAGAGGGAGGGATGATGGGACATCAGGTCATACATCCAGACCCGACTGGCCGAGCTTGCCAAGCCTGGGCCATACCGCGGACCCTCGACCTATAGGACCAGACCGGTCAGCCGGCGGAGAGGCCCAAGCTTCCGCCACTGGTGGGGCGTGGATGACACCACCGGTCCCATGATGACACCGCCGACTCGGGATCAACTTGGCGGTCCTGAAGACATTCCGCCAGTACACAGTCCGATCCAGCCGTACCGCACTTCACACAAGAGACTCGGACCAAATAGCTACCAGCTCCAGGACATGCACTTAGAGGAAGTCTCTACACCAGTGGTACCTCATGAGCAATGACAAGAAGCGATCAAGGCACTCTTCCACAAATTCAGCCTATGGGTCACAAGCTCAGAAGATCGACTAAGGACATGGGCCAAAGTACAAGGAAGAGTCCAATAGCTTCTCAACAACACAAGGGACATCAGAGACTTGGGCTTTAGTGGCAAGAGAGGTCAGGGAAAGATTCTAACCTACTCCAAGTCGAAGACTAGAGCAAGCGTGCATGCCACAAGGACGCCACCTTCCATTTCTTGGCCGTGAGGTAGAAGGTAAGTTTAAATTGAATATTGCCTCTTTCTGTTTTGCAGGGTAGGATTAGTTATTTACATTTTGAGTCAAGATATTTTAGAATAGGTCCTTTTTTTGTTATGCACTTTTGTATCTTTTCCTTTGTGCACTTTTGTAAACTTTCCTTTTCTTTCTTGTCGATCCTAGAAGGTCAAGCTGTCGAACATATTAATAAGGCTCCTTCCAGCATTGTAGTTCGACATTTTGAAGAGAACTTTTCCTACAAGTTTTCTCTAAGAGACTTGCTTAGAACCTAGTTGAGACCAGCCCTCCTAGCTCTAAGTTTGTGATTTATCACGAGGTTCATCACCCTCATGTGGTTCACTTCACCCTTCCATCGTTTACCAACCAGAAAACCCCTATCCAAAGCCTAAGGTTGAGTTTCTCACCAATCTTCTACAAACAGGCATACATCCTTGAATCAAGGCTTGTATGGCATCAGACTCAGGAGAGGTCCCAAACAGTGAAAGAGCTCAAGGAAAGGTTTGAGAGGATCAACACCTTACTCAGTTTAAGGGAATTTGCTCCATGCAGATGATCCAGCTTACCAAAGGGTACCAATCAGTAGAGGATGATCAGAGTCGTACAACAGCCAGGAGATGATGAAGCCGACGCAGCTTGGATGAGGACATCAGAATCCATCCGACCAGGAAGCTTGGAGACAGCAGGACCATCTGGACAAGCGGACCTCGACCTATAGGACCAGACCGGTCAACATCGGGCGGAGAGGCCCAAGCTAGGTCCCCTGATGACACCGCCGACTCGGGATCAACTTGGCCGGTCCTGAAGTCATTCCGCCAGTACCGCGCACAATCCAGCCGGTACAGCCATCCAGCCGAGTACACTTCCACTTCTACACAAGAGGACTCGGACCAAATGAGCTACCAGCTCCAGGACATGCACTTAGAGGAAGTATCTACACCAGTGGTACCTCCAGGAGCAATGACAAGAAGCAGATCAAGAGCACTCTTCCACAAATTCAGCTTATGGGTCACAAGCTTCTAGAGGAAGAGCAGCTAAGGACAATGGGCCAGAAGAGCAAATTAGAGTCCAAAGGCTTCTCAACAACACAAGGAACATCAGAGACTTGGGCTTTAGTGGCAAGAGAGGTCAGGCCCAAAGATTTTAACCCTACTCCAAGTCGAAGACTAGGAGCAAGGCGCTGCATGCCACAAGGACGGCCACCTTCCATTTCTTGGCCGTGAGGTGAGTTAAGGTAAGTTTACATTCAATATATGCCTCTTTCTGTTTTGCAGGGTAGGATCTAGTTGCTTTACATTTTTGAGTCAAGAACATTTTAGGAATAGGTCCTTTTTCGTTATGCACTTTTGTATCTTTTCCTTTTGTGCACTTTTGTAAACTTTCCTTTTCTTATTTGAGTCGACCTAGAAGGTCAAGCTGTCGAGCATATTAATAAGGCTCCTTCCAGCATTGTAGTTCGACAACCTTTTGATTATTAATAAAGTAGAACTTTTCCACAAGTTTTCTCTCAAGAATCTGTGCGCTTAGAACCTAGTTGAGACCAGCCCTCCTAGCTCTAAGTTTGTGATTTATCACGAGGTTCATCACCCTCGTGTGGTTCACTTCACCCTTCCATCAGAAAACCCCTATCCAGAAGCCTAAGGTTGAGTTTCTCACCTAATCTTCTACAAACAGCGCATCATCCTTGAATCAAGGCTTGTATCATTTTGGTATCAGAGCTTAAAGCTCCTAAACCAGGTTGTTTCTATCCTTTTGCTTGTTTTTTTCTAGTTCTTGCATTAGTTTAAGTCGCATTCAAGAAAAAAAAAACCAAACTCCAAACCAAGTGCATCTAGCCTGTATCACTAGGGTTTAGATTCACTTTTGCATTGCATTCACGTTTTCCTTTTTGTTTAAGTCATATTTCCTTTATTTTAAGTTAAATTAAAAAGAAAAAGAAAAAAAAGAAAAGAATTTGAATTGGACAGCTAGCACAAGTTGTCTAGGAAGTTTCCTTTTTTCAATTTCCTTTCAGAATTTTTCCTTTTGCATTTTTTCAAACCACATATAAAAGAAACTCTCCTAATAATTTAGGAGCACCCTAATTGTCTTCTTTCTTTGTAGCACACATGGGAGAAGAGAATAGAGACGCAGCTGAAGCCATGATGGCCATGTTCACCACACTCCAAACACAACTCGCATCCATAGGCGAGAGGTTGGAGCGGGAGAGACCAGTAAGATTCCAGGCCATAAGGCACGTGAGAGCTGAGCCAGATCGTCCTGAGGGTCCTGAGTACCTTAGGACACGGCACGAACAGGAGGAACCCCAGCCAGATGGAGATGAGGACACAACCTCATAACTATCACCATAGGCCGAGAGGACCTCCACGGCAACCAGAGGCAGAAGATGATGGCTTTGAGCCATATGGTCTTCACCAGAGACCAAGAATGCCTCCTAGACGTCATGAGGATGGAGATGAACACACCTATAACCGGGTAATTCATCCTGATGTTAAACTAACTCCTCCAACTTTTGCAGGAAAAGTAGACCCCGAGGCTTACCTAGATTGGGAGAAGCGAATGGATCATATCTTTGATCACTACAACCAACCAGGACCTAGGAGAGTCTCAATGGCAGTAGCACAACTCACGGACAATGCCCTCATCTGGTGGGATCGTGAGGTATCTGACAGAAGGAGGAAGAGAATGAGACAGACTCATGGGTCGACATGAAAGACCTCATCGACAAAGGTATGTTCCACCTTACTTTCATAGGGATTTGCAACGTTTTTCACTCTTAAGCAGGGTACCAGATCAGTAGAGGAGTACTATGAAGAGTTCGAGAGGTTAAGGAACAGATTGGAGCTCAATGATGATGAAGAAGCATTGATGGCACAATTCTTGGATGGACTCCAAGAAAGGATCAGCTGCAAGGTGGAAAGGCAAATCTACAACGACTTCAAGGACTTGTTCCACCTATCTGTGCAAGCTGAACAGCACATCAAACGTAAGAGCCAAGACATCCGCAGCAAGCCTAAGACACCTTGGGCACCAAGCAACATGCCTAAGACAGTGGACAAAGGCAAAAGCGTGAGATCGAGTCAAGGTTCAAGAGCAAGCCTCCTGAACCCACCCGTGACCAGAGAGAGCCTGGTAAGTCTTCTAACCCTCAAAGATCACGTGACATAACTTGTTTCAAGTAGGGGACGTGGACACATCTCAAGGAGTGCCCAAACAACCGAGTCATGCTGATTACGGAGGCAGGAGAATATGAGTCCCAAGATGAAGAGGACTATGAACCAGAAGGAGAATATGGTGACATTGAGTACCCTGATGTGGGGAAGTGCTGGTCACTAGACGTATCCTCAGTGCAATGGTGGATCCTTCAGAGACCATCCAAAGGGAGAACATCTTCCACAGCCGTTGCACCATCAAGGAAAGGTATGTAACCTCATCATAGATGGTGGTTCTTGCACTAACGTTGCTAGTGCATATATGGTTGATAAGCTAGGTCTAGAGAGGACAGGCATCCTCGACCATATAGACTGAGATGGCTTGATGACAAAGTGGAGCTCAAGATTCATGAGCAAGTCACTGTGCCATTCAGTGTGGGCAAGTACCAAGACCAGGTCGTGTGCGACGTGGTGCCCATGCAAGCTGGCCATCTTCTACTAGGAAGACCATGGCAGTTTGACAAAGAGACCAGGCATGATGGCAGAACCAATCTCTACACCTTCGTGCATGACAAGAGAAAGGTCAGCCTAGCTCCTCTTACACCTGCCCAAGTACATGAGCTACAACTCCAAATGAGTAAGGAAAAGAAACTTGTCAAGTCTAACTTTCTTATTCAACCTAGTCATGTCCGGAGAGCTTTAGCCTCGAAGGACTTAATGTTACTAATGGTTTTCAAGGAAGTGTTGAGTATAGAACAGGGACAGGTAGAGCTACCTCATGAAGTAGCAACACTCCTCAACAAATTCCAGGATGTATTTCCAGAGGAGATACCAGCAGGCTTGCCTCCTTTACGTGGCATAGAACACCAGATTGATCTAGTGCCCAGAGCAGCCCTGCCCAACCGGCCAGCCTACCGGATGAGTCCAGAGGAGTCCAAGGAGCTTGAGAAGCAAGTCAAAGAGCTCCTGGAGAAAGGCTCTGTTCGAGAGAGCCTCAGTCCATGTGCCGTACCAGTGCTACTAGTACCCAAGAAGGATGGGACTTGGCGAATGTGCGTGGACTGCCGAGCAATCAACAACATCACTGTCAAGTACCGGCATCCAATACCATGGCTGGATGGCATGCTAGATGAGCTGAGTGGAGCCACGGTCTTCTCCAAGATAGACCTCAAAAGTGGATACCACCAGGTAAGAATGAAGGAAGGTGATGAGTGGAAGACTGCTTTCAAGACAAAGCAAGGGCTCCACAGGTGGACAGTCATGCCATTTGGCTTGGCTAATGCCCCAAGCACCTTCATGCGCCTTATGAACCAAGTTCTTAGGGCGTACATCAGTAAGTTTGTAGTGGTTTACTTTGATGATATATTGGTTTATAGTAAATGCCTACGGGAACACCTCACACATCTTGAGATGGTACTTAAAACCCTTCGACCAGAAGAGCTTTATGCCAATCTCAAGAAGTGCATCTTTTGTACTGATAAACTTGTCTTTTTAGGTTTTGTTGTAAGTTCACAGGGCTTACAGGTTGATGAAGAGAAGATTCGAGCCATACAAGAATGGCCAACACCAGGCAACATCAGCCAAGTAAGGAGCTTCCACGGACTGGCCAGCTTGAATAGGAGATTCGTGCCAAACTTCAGCAGTATTGCCTCACCATTGACGGCAGTAGTGAAGAAGAACGTGGGATTCAGCTGGGGAGAAGCTCAGGAGAAGGCATTCCAGGCCTTGAAGGACAGCCTTACACACGCACCAGTGCTAGTCCTTCCCGACTTCAACAAGACGTTTGAAGTGGAGTGTGATGCCTCTGGAATAGGCATATGAGCAGTACTAACCCAAGGAGGGAGACCAGTGGCATACTTCAGTGAGAAGCTAGGTGGTGCCTCACTGAACTACCCCACTTATGACAAGGAGCTTTATGCCCTTGTCCGAGCATTGGAGACTTGGCAGCATTACTTGCTGTCCAAGGAGTTTGTGATCCACACTGATCACGAGACTCTCAAACACCTCAGAGGGCAAACCAATCTCAAGAGGAGACATGCCAGGTGGATGGAGTTCATAGAAACCTTCCCATACATCATCAAGTACAAGAAGGGCAAAGACAATGTGGTAGCCGATGCACTATCAAGGAGGTTTGCCTTGATATCAACCATGGAGGCAAAAGTCCTAGGATTCGAGCACATCAAGGATCTATACAAGGATGATCCTGACCTTGCTGAGAGCTACAAGGAGTGTAGCACAGGGAGTCATGGCAAATTCTACATCCATGAGGGATTCTTGTTTCGAGAAAGAAGGCTGTGCATACCACAGGGATCACTAAGGGAGCTTATCATCCGAGAAGCTCATGGAGGAGGACTCATGGGCCACTTTGGTGTCGACAAGACTCTAGCAGTGGTCAAGGAGCACTTCTACTGGCCACACATCAAGAGGACAGTAGAAGCACATTGTGCAAGATGCACCACTTGCAAGAAGGCAAAGTCCCGAGTGCAACCTCACGGGTTGTATCTCCCACTGCCCATACCAACACATCCATTGGTGGACATCTCGATGGATTTTGTTCTAGGTCTGCCCAAGATCAACCACAAAGATGCAATCTTTGTAGTGGTGGACAGATTTTCCAAGATGGCACACTTCATCCCATGTGCCAATGTCAATGATGCCACGCGCAAACAGCTGAGCTGTTCTTCAGAGAGGTAGTACGGCTTCATGGAG
This sequence comes from Pugionium cornutum, assembly GCA_018901935.1. Lineage (NCBI taxonomy): Eukaryota > Viridiplantae > Streptophyta > Magnoliopsida > Brassicales > Brassicaceae > Pugionium > Pugionium cornutum. The sequence continues at coordinate 6,160,300 of CM032165.1, read as the reverse complement.
TGCCAAGGACCATCATATCAGATAGGGACACCAAGTTCCTCAGCCATTTCTGGAGGACCCTTTGGAGAAAGCTAGGCACAAAGCTACTCTTCTCAACCACTTGCCATCCTCAAACCGATGGCCAAACTGAAGTTGTCAACAAGACCCTATCAACTCTTCTCAGAACAACACTAGGGAAGAACCTAAAGACTTGGGTGGAGTGCCTGCCATTCATTGAGTTCGCCTACAACCAAGCCGTGCACTCAGCAACCAAGAAGACCCCATTTGAAGTGGTATACGGCTTCAACCCTCTCACCCCATTGGAGCAAACACCACTGCCACCAGCTGAGATGACCAACCTCAAGCGGAGCATCCAAAGCAGAGTTCATAAGGAGGTTACACCAGAAGGTAGCAGAAAACTTGGAGAAGAGGACCGGACAGTCGTGACTCATGCCAACAAAGGAAGAAAGGAGGTGATCTTTCAACCAGGCGATTGGGTGTGGCTACACCTACGGCAGGAGAGGTTCCCAAACCTAAGGAGTTCAAGCTAGCACCAAGAGGAGATGGACCATTCAGAGTGCTCGAGAGGATCAACAACAACGCCTACGGATCGAGCTTCCAGGTGAGTTTAATGTGTCCAATACGTTCAATGTTACTGACTTGGCCCCTTTCCATGCAGATGATCCAGTTTTGAGGACAAAACCTACTGAAGGGAGGGAATGATGAGAACATCAGGTCGTACATCCAGCCAGGAGACCAGACTGGCCGGCCAGGAAGCTTGCCCGAGACAGCAGGACCATCTGGTATGCCTGCCGGACCAGACAGTACCGCGGACCCTCGACCTATAGGACCAGACCGGTCAACATCGCCGGTGGAGAGGCCCAAGCTTCCGGCACACTTGGTGGGGACGTGAATGACACCGCCGGTCCCCCTGATGACACCGCCGACTCCGGGATCAACTTGGCCGGTCCTGAAGTCATTCCGGCCAGTACCGCACACAATCTAGCCGGTACAGGCCATCCAGCCAAGTACACGCACACTTCCACTTCTACACAAGAGGACTCCGACCAAATGAGCTACCAGCTCCAGGACATGCACTTAGAGGAAGTATCTACACCAGTGGTACCTCCAGGAGCAATGACAAGAAGCAGATCAAGAGCACTCTTCCACAAATTCAGCTTATGGGTTGACAAGCTCTAGAGGAAGAGCAGCTAAGGACAATGGGCCAGAAGAGCAAATTAGAGTCCAAAGGCTTCTCAACAACACAAGGAACATCAGAGACGTGGGCTTTAGTGGCAAGAGAGGTCAAGGCCCAAAGATTTAACCCTACTCCAAGTCGAAGACTAGGAGCAAGTGCATGCCACAAGGCCACCTTCCATTTCTTGGCCGTGAGGTGAGTTAAGGTAAGTTTACATTCGAATATATGCCTCTTTCTGTTTTGCAGGGTAAGATCTAGTTGCTTTACATTTTTGAGTCAAGAACATTTTAGGAATAGGTCCTTTTCGGTTATGCACTTTTTTATCTTTTCCTTTTGTGCACTTTTGTAAACTTTCCTTTTTTTCTTTATTTGTGTCGACCCTAGAAGGTCAAGCTGTCGAGCATATTAATAAGGCTCCTTCAGCATTGTAGTTCGACAACCTTTTTCTGATATTAATAAAGATCGAATTTTCTTTCTACAAGTTTTCTCTCAAGAAACTTGTGCGCTTAGAACCATAGTCGAGACCAGCCCTCCTAGCTTCTAAGTTTGTGATTTATCACGAGGTTCATCACCCCTCGTGTGGTTCACTTCACCCTTCCTTCTTTTACCAACCAGAAAACCCCCATCCAGAAGCCTAAGGTTGAGTTTCTCACCTAATCTTCTACAAACAGCCCCAGCATACATCCTTGAATCAAGGCTTGTATCATTTACTTTAATGACATACTAGTTTATAGTAAGTGCTAGAACCACACATCTTGAGATGGTAAAAATGCAAGAAGAGCTTTATGCCAATCTCAAGAAGTGCATCTTTATGCTCTAGAAGTTCAGGGCCTACAGGTTGATGAGAAGAAGATTCGAGCCATACAAGAATGGCCAACACCGAGCAACATCAGCCAAGTGAGGAGTTTCCACGGACTGGCCAGCTTCTACCGAAGGTTCGTGCCCAACTTCAGCAGTATTGCCTCACCATTGACGGCAGTAGTGAAGAAGAACGTGGGATTCAGCTGGGAGAAGCTTAGGAGAAGGCATTCCAGGCCTTGAAGGACAGCCTTACACATGCACCAATGCTAGTCCTGCCCGACTTCAACAAGACATTTGAAGTGGAGTTTGGTGCCTCCGGAATAGGCATAGGAGCAACTAGGAGGGAGACCAGTGGCATACTTCAGTGAGAAGCTAGGTGGTGCCTCACTGAACTACCCCACTTATGACAAGGAGCTTTATGCCCTTGTCCGAGCATTGGAGACTTGGCAGCATTACTTGCTGTCCAAGGAGTTTATGATCCACACTGATCATGAGACTCTCAAACACCTCAGAGGGCAAACCAATCTCAGGAGGAGACATGCCAGGTGGATGGAGTTCATAGAGACCTTCCCGTACGTCATCAAGTACAAGAAGGGCAAAGACAATGTGGTAGCCGATGCACTATCAAGAGGTTTGCCTTGATATCCACCATGGAGGCAAAGGTCCTAGGGTTCAAGCACATCAAGGACCTATACAAGGATGATCCTGACTTTGCTGAGAGCTACAAGGAGTGTGGCACAGGAGTCATGGCAAGTTTTACATCCATGAGGGATTCTTGTTCCAAGAGAGAAGGTTGTGCATACCACAAGGATCATTAAGGGAGCTTATCATCCGAGAAGCTCATGGAGGAGGACTCATGGGCCACTTTGGTGTCGAGAAGACTCTAGCAGTGGTCAAGGAGCACTTCTACTGCCACACATCAAGAGGACAGTAGAAGCTCATTGTGCAAGATGCATCACTTGCAAGAAGGCAAAGTCCAGAGTGCAACCTCACGGGTTGTATCTCCCACTGCCCATACCCACACATCCATGGGTGGACATCTCCATGGACTTTGTTCTA
>CM032165.1:6103721-6156763 GCA_018901935.1 Pugionium cornutum | reverse complement strand
AATGTGCCATCTTGGAGAATCTGTTCACCACTACAAAGATTGCATCTTTGTGGTTGATCTTGGGCAGACCTAGAACAAAATCCATGAGATGTCCACCCATGGATGTGTTGGTATGGGCAGTGGGAGATACAACCCGTGAGGTTGCACTGGACTTTGCCTTCTTGCAAGTGATGCATCTTGCACAATGTGCTTCTACTGTCCTCTTGATGTGTGGCCAGTAGAAGTGCTCCTTGACCACTGCTAGAGTCTTGTCGACACCAAAGTGGCCCATGAGTCCTCCTCCATGAGCTTCTCGGATGATAAGCTCCCTTAGTGATCCTTGTGGTATGCACAGCCTTCTTTCTCGGAACAAGAATCCCTCATGGATGTAGAATTTGCCATGACTCCCTGTGCTACACTCCTTGTAGCTCTCAGCAAGTCAGGATCATCCTTGTATAGATCCTTGATGTGCTCGAATCCTAGGACCTTTGCCTCCATGGTTGATATCAAGGCAAACCTCCTTGATAGTGCATCGGCTACCACATTGTCTTTGCCCTTCTTGTACTTGATGATGTATGGGAAGGTTTCTATGAACTCCATCCACCTGGCATGTCTCCTCTTGAGATTGGTTTGCCCTCTGAGGTGTTTGAGAGTCTCGTGATCAGTGTGGATCACAAACTCCTTGGACAGCAAGTAATGCTGCCAAGTCTCCAATGCTCGGACAAGGGCATAGAGCTCCTTGTCATAAGTGGGGTAGTTCAGTGAGGCACCACCTAGCTTCTCACTGAAGTATGCCACTGGTCTCCCTCCTTGGGTTAGTACTGCTCATATGCCTATTCCAGAGGCATCACACTCCACTTCAAACGTCTTGTTGAAGTCGGGAAGGACTAGCACTGGTGCGTGTGTAAGGCTGTCCTTCAAGGCCTGGAATGCCTTCTCCTGAGCTTCTCCCCAGCTGAATCCCACGTTCTTCTTCACTACTGCCGTCAGTGGTGAGGCAATACTGCTGAAGTTGGGCACGAATCTCCTATAGAAGCTGGCCAGTCCGTGGAAGCTCCTTACTTGGCTGATGTTTCCTGGTGTTGGCCATTCTTGTATGGCTCGAATCTTCTCTTCATCAACCTGTAGGCCCTGTGAACTCACAACAAAACCTAAAAAGACAAGCTTATCAGTACAAAAGGTGCACTTCTTGAGATTGGCATAAAGCTCTTCTTGTCGAAGGGTTTTAAGTACCATCTCAAGATGTGTGAGGTGTTCCGTAGGCACTTACTATAAACAAGTATGTCATCAAAGTAAACTACACAAACTTACTGATGTACGCCCTAAGAACTTGGTTCATAAGGCATGAAGGTGCTTGGGGCATTAGTCAAGCCAAATGGCATGACTGTCCACTAGAGCCCTTGCTTTGTCTTGAAAGCAGTCTTCCACTCATCACCTTCCTTCATTCTTACCTGGTGGTATCCACTTTTGAGGTCTATCTTGGAGAAGACCGTGGCTCCACTCAGCTCATCTAGCATGTCATCCAGTCGTGGTATTGGATGCCTATACTTGACTGTGATGTTGTTGATTGCTCGGCAGTCCACGCACATCGCCAAGTCCCATCCTTCTTGGGCACTAGTAGCACTGGTACAGCACATGGACTGAGGCTCTCTCGAACATATCCTTTCTCCAGGAGCTCCTTGACTTGCTTCTCAAGCTCCTTGGACTCCTCTGGACTCATCCGGTAGGCTGGCGGTTGGGCAGGGCTGCTCCGGGCACTAGATCAATCTGGTGTTCTATGCCACGTAAAGGAGGCAAGCCTGCTGGTATCTCCTCTGGAAATACATCCTGGAATTTGTTGAGGAGTGTTGCTACTTCATGAGGTAGCTCTACCTGTCCCTGTTCTATACTCAACACTTCCTTGAAAACCATTAGTAACATTAAGTCCTTGAGGCTAAAGCTCTCCGGACATGACTAGGTTGAATAAGAAAAGTTAGACTTGACAAGTTTCTTTTCCTTACTCATTTGGAGTTGTAGCTCATGTACTGGGCAGGTGTAAGAGGAGCTAGGCTGACCTTTCTCTTGTCATGCACGAAGGTGTAGAGATTGGTTCGCCATCATGCCTGGTCTCTTTGTCAAACTGCCATGGTCTTCCTAGTAGAAGATGGCCAGCTTGCATGGGCACCACGTCGCACAGACTTGGTCTTGGTACTTGCCCACACTGAATGGCACAGTGACTTGCTCATGATCTTGAGCTCCACTTTGTCATCGAGCCATCTCAGTCTATATGGTCGAGGATGCCGTGTCCTCTCTAGACCTAGCTTATCAACCATATATGCACTAGCAACGTTAGTGCAAGAACCACCATCTATGATGAGGTTACATACCTTTCCCTTGATGGTGCAACGGCTGTGGAAGATGTTCTCCTTTGGATGGTCTCTGAAGGATCCACCATTGCACTGAGGATACGTCTAGTGACCAGCACTTCCCCACATCAGGGTACTCAATGTCACCATATTCTCCTTCTGGTTCATAGTCCTCTTCATCTTGGGACTCATATTCTCCTGCCTCCGTAATCAGCATGACTCGGTTGTTTGGGCACTCCTTGAGATGTGTCCACGTCCCCTGCACTTGAAACAAGTTATGTCACGTGATCTTTGAGGGTTAGAAGACTTACCAGGCTCTCTCTGGTCACGGGTGGGTTCAGGAGGCTTGCTCTTGAACCTTGACTCGATCTCTACGCTTTTGCCTTTGTCCACGGTCTTAGGCATGTTGCTTGGTGCCCAAGGTGTCTTAGGCTTGCTGCGGATGTCTTGGCTCTTACGTTTGATGTGCTGTTCAGCTTGCACAGATAGGTGGAACAAGTCCTTGAAGTCGTTGTAGATTTGCCTTTCCACCTTGCAGCTGATCCTTTCTTGGAGTCCATCCAAGAATTGTGCCATCAATGCTTCTTCATCATCATTGAGCTCCAATCTGTTCCTTAACCTCTCGAACTCTTCATAGTACTCCTCTACTGATCTGGTACCCTGCTTAAGAGTACGAAAACGTCGTTGCAAATCCCTATGAAAGTAAGGTGGAACAAACCTTTGTCGCATGAGGTCTTTCATGTCGACCCATGAGTCTACGGGCCTCATTCTCTTCCTCCTTCTGTCAGATACCTCACGATCCCACCAGATGAGGGCATTGTCCGTGAGTTGTGCTACTGCCATTGAGACTCTCCTAGGTCCTGGTTGGTTGTAGTGATCAAAGATATGATCCATTCTTCTCCCAATCTAGGTAAGCCTCGGGGTCTACTTTTCCTGCAAAACTTGGAGGAGTTAGTTTAACATCAGGATGAATTACCCGGTTGTAGGTGTGTTCATCTCCATCCTCATGATGTCTAGGAGGCATTCTTGGTCTCTGGTGAAGACCATATGGCTCAAAGCCATCATCTTCTGCCTCTGGTTGCCGTGGAGGTCCTCTCGGCCTATGGTGATAGTTATGAGGTTGTGTGTCCTCATCTCCATCTGGCTGGGGTTCCTCCTGTTCGTGCCGTGTCCTAAGGTACTCAGGACCCTCAGGACGGTCTTGCTCAGCTCTCACGTGCCTTATGGCCTGGAATCTCACTGGTCTCTCCACGCGCTCCAACCTCTCGCCTATGGATGCGAGTTGTGTTTGGAGTGTGGTGAACATGGCCATCATGGCTTCAGCTCTCTATTCTCTTCTCCCATGTGTGCTACAAAGAAAGAAGACAATTAGGGTGCTCCTAAATTATTAGGAGGTTTTCTTTTATATGGGTTTGAAAAAATGCAAAAGGAAAAATCTAAAGAAAGGAAATTAAAAGGAAACTTCCTGACAACTTGTGCTAGCTGTCCAATTCAATTCTTTGGTATTTTTCTATTTTCTTTTCTTTTCTTTTCTTTTTAATTTAACTTAAAATAAAGGAAATATGAATTAAACAAAAGGAAAACGTGAATGCAATGCAAAAGTGAATCTAAACCCTAGTGATACACGTAGGAGGCTAGATGCACTCGGTTTGAGTTTGAGGTTATTTTTTGATTTTTCTTGAATGCGACTTAAACTAATGCAAGAACAAAAACAAAACAAGCAAAAGGATAGAAACAACCTGGTTTAGGAGCTTTAAGCTCTGATACCAAAATGATACAAGCCTTGATTCAAGGATGTATGCGCGTGGGCTGTTTGTAGAAGATTAGGTGAGAAACTCAACCTTAGGCTTCTGGATAGGGGTTTTCTGGTTGGTAAACAATGGAAGGGTGAAGTAAACCACACGAGGGGTGATGAACCTCGTGATAAATCACAAACTTAGAGCTAGGAGGGCTGGTCTCAACTAGGTTCTAAGCGCACAAGATTCTTAGAGAGAAAACTTGTAGGGAAAAAGTTCTACTTTATTAATATTCAAAAAGGTTGTCAAAGTACAATGCTGGAAGGAGCCTTATTAATATGCTCGACAGCTTGACCATCTAGGGTCTACACAAATAAAGAAAAAGGAAAGTTTACAAAAGTGCACAAAAGGAAAAGATACAAAAGTGCATAACCGAAAAAGGACCTATTCCTAAAATGTTCTTGACTCAAAAATGTAAAGCAACTAGATCCTACCCTGCAAAACAGAAAGAGGCATATATTCGAATGTAAACTTACCTTAACTCACCTCACGGCCAAGAAATGGAAGGTGGCCGTCCTTGTGGCATGCACGCGCCTTGCTCCTAGTCTTCGACTTGGAGTAGGGTTAAATATCTTTGGGCCCTGACCTCTCTTGCCACTAAAGCCCAAGTCTCTGATGTTCCTTGTGTTGTTGAGAAGCCTTTGGACTCTAATTTGCTCTTCTGGCCCATTGTCCTTAGCTGCTCTTCCTCTAGAAGCTTGTCGACCCATAAGCTGAATTTGTGGAAGAGTGCTCTTGATCTGCTTCTTGTCATTGCTCCTGGAGGTACCACTGGTGTAGTAAGTGCATGTCCTGGAGCTGGTAGCTCATTTGGTCCGAGTCCTCTCGGCTGGATGGCCTGTACCGGCTGGATTGTGTACTGGCGGAATGACTTCAGGACCGGCCAAGTTGATCCCTCGGCGGTGTCATCAGGGGATGTCATTCACGTCCCCACCAAGTGTGCGGAAGCTTGGGCCTGATGTTGTCTGGTCCTATAGGTCGAGGTGTACTGTGGTCCGGCAGGCGCCAGATGGTCCTGCTGTCTCGGCAAGCTTCCTGGTCGGCCAGTCTGGTCTCCTGGCTGGATGTACGACCTGATGTCCTCATCATTCCCTCCCTCTTCAGTAGGTTTTGTCCTCAAAACTGGATCATCTGCATGGAAAGGGGCCAAGTCAGTAACATTGAACGTATTGGACACATTAAACTCACCTGGCAGCTCGATCCGGTAGGCGTTGTTGTTGATCCTCTCGAGCACTCTGAATGGTCCATCTCCTCTTGGTGCTAGCTTGGAACTCCTTAGGTTTGAGAACCTCTCCTGCCATAGGTGTAGCCACACCCAATCGCCTGGTTGAAAGATCACCTCCTTTCTTCCTTTGTTGGCATGAGTCACGTACTGTCCGGTCCTCTTCTCCAAGTTCTCTGCTACCTTCTGGTGTAACCTCCTTATGAACTCTGCTTTGGATGCTCCGTTGAGGTTGGTCATCTCAGCTGGTGGCAGTGGTGTTTGCTCCAATGGGGTGAGAGGGTTGAAACCGTATACCACTTCAAATGGGGTCTTCTTGGTTGCTGAGTGCACGGCTCGGTTGTAGGCAAACTCAATGAATGGCAGGAACTCCACCCAAGTCTTTAGGTTCTTCCCTATTGTTGTTCTGAGAAGAGTTGATAGGGTCCTGTTGACAACTTCAGTTTGGCCATCGGTTTGAGGATGGCAAGTGGTTGAGAAGAGTAGCTTTGTGCCTAGCTTTCTCCAAAGGGTCCTCCAGAAATGGCTGAGGAACTTGGTGTCCCTATCTGATATGATGGTCCTTGGCACTCCATGAAGCCGTACTACCTCTCTGAAGAACAGCTCAGCTGTTTGCGTGGCATCATTGACATTGGCACATGGGATGAAGTGTGCCATCTTGGAAAATCTGTCCACCACTACAAAGATTGCATCTTTGTGGTTGATCTTGGGCAGACCTAGAACAAAATCCATCGAGATGTCCACCCATGGATGTGTTGGTATGGGCAGTGGGAGATACAACCCGTGAGGTTGCACTCGGGACTTTGCCTTCTTGCAAGTGATGCATCTTGCACAATGTGCTTCTACTGTCCTCTTGATGTGTGGCCAGTAGAAGTGCTCCTTGACCACTGCTAGAGTCTTGTCGACACCAAAGTGGCCCATGAGTCCTCCTCCATGAGCTTCTCGGATGATAAGCTCCCTTAGTGATCCCTGTGGTATGCACAGCCTTCTTTCTCGAAACAAGAATCCCTCATGGATGTAGAATTTGCCATGACTCCCTGTGCTACACTCCTTGTAGCTCTCAGCAAGGTCAGGATCATCCTTGTATAGATCCTTGATGTGCTCGAATCCTAGGACTTTTGCCTCCATGGTTGATATCAAGGCAAACCTCCTTGATAGTGCATCGGCTACCACATTGTCTTTGCCCTTCTTGTACTTGATGATGTATGGGAAGGTTTCTATGAACTCCATCCACCTGGCATGTCTCCTCTTGAGATTGGTTTGCCCTCTGAGGTGTTTGAGAGTCTCGTGATCAGTGTGGATCACAAACTCCTTGGACAGCAAGTAATGCTGCCAAGTCTCCAATGCTCGGACAAGGGCATAGAGCTCCTTGTCATAAGTGGGGTAGTTCAGTGAGGCACCACCTAGCTTCTCACTGAAGTATGCCACTGGTCTCCCTCCTTGGGTTAGCACTGCTCCTATGCCTATTCCAGAGGCATCACACTCCACTTCAAACGTCTTGTTGAAGTCGGGAAGGACTAGCACTGGTGCGTGTGTAAGGCTGTCCTTCAAGGCCTGGAATGCCTTCTCCTGAGCTTCTCCCCAGCTGAATCCCACGTTCTTCTTCACTACTGCCGTCAGTGGTGAGGCAATACTGCTGAAGTTGGGCACGAATCTCCTATAGAAGCTGGCCAGTCCGTGGAAGCTCCTTACTTGGCTGATGTTTCCTGGTGTTGGCCATTCTTGTATGGCTCGAATCTTCTCCTCATCAACCTGTAGGCCCTGTGAACTCACAACAAAACCTAAAAGACAAGCTTATCAGTACAAAAGGTGCACTTCTTGAGATTGGCATAAAGCTCTTCTTGTCGAAGGGTTTTAAGGACCATCTCAAGATGTGTGAGGTGTTCCGTAGGCACTTACTATAAACAAGTATGTCATCAAAATAAACTACCACAAACTTACTGATGTACGCCCTAAGAACTTGGTTCATAAGGCGCATGAAGGTGCTTGGGGCATTAGTCAAGCCAAATGGCATGACTGTCCACTCGTAGAGCCCTTGCTTTGTCTTGAAAGCAGTCTTCCACTCATCACCTTCCTTCATTCTTACCTGGTGGTATCCACTTTTGAGGTCTATCTTGGAAGACCGTGGCTCCACTCAGCTCATCTAGCATGTCATCCAGTCGTGGTATTGGATGCCTATACTTGACTGTGATGTTGTTGATTGCTCGGCAGTCCACACATGCGCCAAGTCCCATCCTTCTTGGGCACTAGTAGCACTGGTACAGCACATGGACTGAGGCTCTCTCGAACATATCCTTTCTCCAGGAGCTCCTTGACTTGCTTCTCAAGCTCCTTGGACTCCTCTGGACTCATCCGGTAGGCTGGCCGGTTGGGCAGGGCTGCTCCGGGCACTAGATCAATCTGGTGTTCTATGCCACGTAAAGGAGGCAAGCCTGCTGGTATCTCCTCTGGAAATACATCCTGGAATTTGTTGAGGAGTGTTGCTACTTCATGAGGTAGCTCTACCTGTCCCTGTTCTATACTCAACACTTCCTTGAAAACCATTAGTAACATTAAGTCCTTGAGGCTAAAGCTCTCCGGACATGACTAGGTTGAATAAGAAAGTTAGACTTGACAAGTTTCTTTTCCTTACTCATTTGGAGTTGTAGCTCATGTACTTGGGCAGGTGTAAGAGGAGCTAGGCTGACCTTTCTCTTGTCATGCACGAAGGTGTAGAGATTGGTTCTGCCATCATGCCTGGTCTCTTTGTCAAACTGCCATGGTCTTCCTAGTAGAAGATGGCCAGCTTGCATGGGCACCACGTCGCACGACCTGGTCTTGGTACTTGCCCACACTGAATGGCACAGTGACTTGCTCATGAATCTTGAGCTCCACTTTGTCATCAAGCCATCTCAGTCTATATGGTCGAGGATGCCGTGTCCTCTCTAGACCTAGCTTATCAACCATATACGCACTAGCAACGTTAGTGCAAGAACCACCATCTATGATGAGGTTACATACCTTTCCTTGATGGTGCAACGGCTGTGGAAGATGTTCTCCCTTTGGATGGTCTCTGAAGGATCCACCATTGCACTGAGGATCGTCTAGTGACCAGCACTTCCCCACATCAGGGTACTCAATGTCACCATATTCTCCTTCTGGTTCATAGTCCTCTTCATCTTGGGACTCATATTCTCCTGCCTCCGTAATCAGCATGACTCGGTTGTTTGGGCACTCCTTGAGATGTGTCCACGTCCCTGCACTTGAAACAAGTTATGTCACGTGATCTTTGAGGGTTAGAAGACTTACCAGGCTCTCTCTGGTCACGGGTGGGTTCAGGAGGCTTGCTCTTGAACCTTGACTCGATCTCTCGCTTTTGCCTTTGTCCACTGTCTTAGGCATGTTGCTTGGTGCCCAAGGTGTCTTAGGCTTGCTGCGGATGTCTTGGCTCTTACGTTTGATGTGCTGTTCAGCTTGCACAGATAGGTGGAACAAGTCCTTGAAGTCGTTGTAGATTTGCCTTTCCACCTTGCAGCTGATCCTTTCTTGGAGTCCATCCAAGAATTGTGCCATCAATGCTTCTTCATCATCATTGAGCTCCAATCTGTTCCTTAACCTCTCGAACTCTTCATAGTACTCCTCTACTGATCTGGTACCCTGCTTAAGAGTACGAAAACGTCGTTGCAAATCCCTATGAAAGTAAGGTGGAACATACCTTTGTCGCATGAGGTCTTTCATGTCGACCCATGAGTCTACGGGCCTCATTCTCTTCCTCCTTCTGTCAGATACCTCACGATCCCACCAGATGAGGGCATTGTCCGTGAGTTGTGCTACTGCCATTGAGACTCTCCTAGGTCCTGGTTGGTTGTAGTGATCAAAGATATGATCCATTCGCTTCTCCCAATCTAGGTAAGCCTCGGGGTCTACTTTTCCTGCAAAAGTTGGAGGAGTTAGTTTAACATCAGGATGAATTACCCGGTTATAGGTGTGTTCATCTCCATCCTCATGACGTCTAGGAGGCATTCTTGGTCTCTGGTGAAGACCATATGGCTCAAAGCCATCATCTTCTGCCTCTGGTTGCCGTGGAGGTCCTCTCGGCCTATGGTGATAGTTATGAGGTTGCGTGTCCTCATCTCCATCTGGCTGGGGTTCCTCCTGTTCGTGCCGTGTCCTAAGGTACTCAGGACCCTCAGGACGATCTGGCTCAGCTCTCACGTGCCTTATGGCCTGGAATCTTACTGGTCTCTCCACGCTCCAACCTCTCGCCTATGGATGCGAGTTGTGTTTGGAGTGTGGTGAACATGGCCATCATGGCTTCAGCTGCGTCTCTATTCTCTTCTCCCATGTGTGCTACAAAGAAAAGAGACAATTAGGGTGCTCCTAAATTATTAGGAGAGTTTTCTTTTATATGGGTTTGAAAAAATGCAAAAGGAAAATTCTAAAGAAAGGAAATTCAAAAAGGAAACTTCCTAGACAACTTGCTAGCTGTCCAATTCAATTTCTTTAGTATCTTTTCTATTTTCTTTTCTTTTCTTTTAATTTAACTTAAAAATAAAGGAAATATGATTAAACAAAAGGAAAACGTGTATGCAATGCAAAAGTGAATCTAAACCCTAGTGATACGTAGGAGGCTAGATGCACTCGGTTTGGAGTTTGAGGTTATTTTTTGATTTTTCTTGAATGCGACTTAAACTAATGCAAGAACTAGAAACAAAACAAGCAAAAGGATAGAAACAACCTGGTTTAGGAGCTTTAAGCTCTGATACCAAAATGATACAAGCCTTGATTCAAGGATGTATGCGCGGGCTGTTTGTAGAAGATTAGGTGAGAAACTCAACCTTAGGCTTCTGGATAGGGGTTTTCTGGTTGGTAAACGATGGAAGGGTGAAGTGAACCACACGAGGGGTGATGAACCTCGTGATAAATCACAAACTTAGAGCTAGGAGGGCTGGTCTCAACTAGGTTCTAAGCGCACAAGATTCTTGAGAGAAAACTTGTAGGAAAAAGTTCTACTTTATTAATAATCAAAAGGTTGTCGAACTACAATGCTGGAAGGAGCCTTATTAATATGCTCGACAGCTTGACCTTCTAGGGTCGACTCAAATAAAGAAAAGGAAGTTTACAAAAGTGCACAAAAGGAAAAGATACAAAAGTGCATAACCAAAAAGGACCTATTCCTAAAATGTTCTTGACTCAAAAATGTAAAGCAACTAGATCCTACCCTGCAAAACAGAAAGAGGCATATATTCGAATGTAAACTTACCTTAACTCACCTCACGGCCAAGAAATAGAAGGTGGCCGTCCTTGTGGCATGCACGCGCCTTGCTCCTAGTCTTCGACTTGGAGTAGGGTTAAATATCTTTGGGCCCTGACCTCTCTTGCCACTAAAGCCCAAGTCTCTGATGTTCCTTGCGTTGTTGAGAAGCCTTTGACTCTAATTTGCTCTTCTGGCCCATTGTCCTTAGCTGCTCTTCCTCTAGGAGCTTGTCGACCCATAAGCTGAATTTGTGGAAGAGTGCTCTTGATCTGCTTCTTGTCATTGCTCCTGGAGGTACCACTGGTGTAGATACTTCCTCTAAGTGCATGTCCTGGAGCTGGTAGCTCATTTGGTCCGAGTCCTCTTGTGTAGAAGTGGAAGTGTGCGTGTACTCGGCTGGATGGCCTGTACCGGCTGGATTGTGCGCGGTACTGGCCGGAATGACTTCAGGACCGGCCAAGTTGATCCCGGAGTCGGCGGTGTCATCAGGGAGACCGGTGGTGTCATTCACGTCCCCACCAAGTGTGCCGGAAGCTTGGGCCTCTCCGCCGGCGATGTTGACCGGTCTGGTCCTATAGGTCGAGGGTCCGGCGGTACTGTCTGGTCCGGCAGACACGCCAGATGGTCCTGCTGTCTCGGGCAAGCTTCCTGGTCGGCCAGTCTGGTCTCCTGGCTGGATGTACGACCTGATGTCCTCATCATTCTCTCCCTCTTCAGTAGGTTTTATCCTCAAAACTGGATCATCTGCATGGAAAGGGGCCAAGTCAGTAACATTGAACGTATTGGACACATTAAACTCACCTGGCAGCTCGATCCGGTAGGCGTTGTTGTTGATCCTCTCGAGCACTCTGAATGGTCCATCTCCTCTTGGTGCTAGCTTGGAACTCCTTAGGTTTGAGAACCTCTCCTGCCATAGGTGTAGCCACACCCAATCGCCTGGTTGAAAGATCACCTCCTTTCTTCCTTTGTTGGCATGAGTCACGTACTGTCCGGTCCTCTTCTCCAAGTTCTCTGCTACCTTCTGGTGTAACCTCCTTATGAACTCTGCTTTGGATGCTCCGTTGAGGTTGGTCATCTCAGCTGGTGGCAGTGGTGTTTGCTCCAATGGGGTGAGAGGGTTGAAACCGTATACCACTTCAAATGGGGTCTTCTTGGTTGCTGAGTGCACGGCTTGGTTGTAGGCGAACTCAATGAATGGCAGGCACTCCACCCAAGTCTTTAGGTTCTTCCCTAGTGTTGTTCTGAGAAGAGTTGATAGGGTCTTGTTGACAACTTCAGTTTGGCCATCGGTTTGAGGATGGCAAGTGGTTGAGAAGAGTAGCATCGTGCCTAGTTTTCTCCAAAGGGTCCTCCAGAAATGGCTGAGGAACTTGGTGTCCCTATCTGATACGATGGTCCTTGGCACTCCATGAATCCGTACTATCTCCCTGAAGAACAGCTCAGCTGTTTGTGTGGCATCATTGACATTGGCACATGGGATGAAATGTGCCATCTTGGAGAATCTGTCCACCACTACAAAGATTGCATCTTTGTGGTTGATCTTGGGCAGACCTAGAACAAAATCCATCGAGATGTTCACCCATGGATGTGTTGGTATGGGCAGTGGGAGATACCACCCGTGAGGTTGCACTCGGGACTTTGCCTTCTTGCAAGTAATGCATCTTGCACAATGTGCTTCTACTGTCCTCTTGATGTGTGGCCAGTAGAAGTGCTCCTTGACCACTGCTTGAGTCTTGTCGACACCAAAGTGGCCCATGAGTCCTCCTCCATGAGCTTCTCGGATGATAAGCTCCCTTAGTGATCCCTGTGGTATGCACAGTCTTCTTTCTCGGAACAAGAATCCCTCATGGATGTAGAATTTGCCATGACTCCCTGTGCTACACTCCTTGTAGCTCTCAGCAAGGTCAGGGTCATCCTTGTATAGATCCTTGATGCTGAATCAGGACCTTTGCTCCATGGTTGATATCAAGGCAAACCTCCTGATAGTGCATCGGCTACACATTGTCTTGCCCTTCTTGTACTTGATGATGTAGGAAGGTCTTATGAACTCCATCCACCTGGCATGTCTCCTTGAGATTGGTTTGCCCTCTGAGGTGTTTGAGAGTCTCGTGATCAGTGTGGATCACAACTCTGGACAGCAAGTAATGCTGCCAAGTTTCCAGTGCTCGGACAAGGGCATAGAGCCCCTTGTCATAAGTGGGGTAGTTCAGTGAGGCACCACCTAGTTTCTCACTGAAGTATGCCACTGGCCTCCCTCCTTGGGTTAGCACTGCTCCTATGCCTATTCCAGAGGCATCACACTCCACTTCAAACGTCTTGTTGAAGTCGGGAAGGACTAACACTGGTGCGTGTGTAAGGCTGTCCTTCAAGGCCTTGAATGCCTTCTCCTGAGCTTCTCCCAGCTGAATCCCACGTTCTTCTTCACTACTGCCGTCAATGGTGAGGCAATACTGCTGAAGTTGGGCACGAACCTCCTATAGAAGCTGGCCAGTCCGTGGAAGCTCCTTACTTGGCTGATGTTTCCTGGTGTTGGCCATTCTTGTATGGCTCAATCTTCTCTTCATCAACCTGTAGTGATGTTTCATCTGGCTTGGATGCTCTGTTTGTAGAAGATTGGTGAGAACTCAACCTTAGCTTCTGGATAGGGTTTTTGGTAAACGATGGAAGGTTGAAGTGAACCACACGAGGGGTGATGAACCTCGTGATAAATCACAAACTTAGAGCTAGGAGGGCTGGTCTCAACTAGGTTCTAAGCGCACAAGTCTCTCTTGAGAGAAAGCTCGTAGGAAAAAGTTCTACTTTATTAATAATCAAAAAAGGTTGTCGAACTACAATGCTGGAAGGAGCCTAATTAATATGCTCGACAGCTTGACCTTCTAGGGTCGACTCAAACAAATAAAAGGAAAGTTTACAAAAGTGCACAAAAGGAAAAGATACAAAAGTGCATAACCGAAAAAGGACCTATTCCTAAAATGTTCTTGACTCAAAAATGTAAAGCAACTAGATCCTACCCTGCAAAACAGAAAGAGGCATATATTGGAATGTAAACTTACCTTAACTCACCTCACGGCCAAGAAATGGAAGGTGGCCGTCCTTGTGGCATGCACGCGCCTTGCTCCTAGTCTTCGACTTGGAGTAGGGTTAAATATCTTTGGGCCCTGACCTCTCTTGCCACTAAAGCCCAAGTATCTGATGTTCCTTGTGTTGTTGAGAAGCCTTTGCACTCTAGTTTGCTCTTCTGGCCCATTGTCCTTAGCTGCTCTTCCTCTAGAAGCTTGTCGACCCATAAGCTGAATTTGTGGAAGAGTGCTCTTGATCTACTTCTTGTCATTGCTCCTGGAGGTACCACTGGTGTAGATACTTCCTGATACAAGCCTTGATTCAAGGATGTATGCGCGTGGGCTGTTTGTAGAAGATTAGGTGAGAAACTCAACCTTAGGCTTCTGGATAGGGGTTTTCTGGTTGGTAAACGATGGAAGGGTGAAGTGAACCACACGAGGGGTGATGAACCTCGTGATAAATCACAAACATAGAGCTAGGAGGGCTGGTCTCAACTAGGTTCTAAGCGCACAAGCTTCTTTGAGAGAATAACTTGTAAAGAAAATTCGATCTTTATTAATTAGCAAAAAGGTTGTCAACTACAATGCTGGAAGGAGCCTTATTAATATGCTCGACAGCTTGACCTTCTAGGGTCGACTCAAACAAAGAAAAGGAAAGTTTACAAAAGTGCACAAAAGGAAAAAGATACAAAAGTGTATAACCAAAAAAGGACCTATTCCTAAAATGTTCTTGACTCAAAAATGTAAAGCAACTAGATCCTACCCTGCAAAACAGAAAGAGGCATATATTCGAATGTAAACTTATCTTAACTCACCTCACGGCCAAGAAATGGATTGCAGGTGCATGACGCCTTTGCTTAGTCTTCGACTTGGAGTAGGGTTAAATATCTTTGGCCTGACCTCTTGCCACTAAAGCCCAAGTCTCTGATGTTCCTTGTGTTGTTGAGAAGTTTTTGGACTCTAATTTGCTCTTCTGGCCCATTGTCCTTAGCTGCTCTTCCTCTAGGAGCTTGTCGACCCATAAGCTGAATTTGTGGAAGAGTGCCCTTGATCTGCTTCTTGTCATTGCTCCTTGAGGTACCACTGGTGTAGATACTTCCTCTAGGTGCATTCCCTGGAGCTGGTAGCTCGTTTGGTCCGAGTCCTCTTGTAGAAGTGGAAATGCGCGTGTACTCGGCTGGATCGGCTGTACCGGCTGGATTGTGCGTACTGGCCGGAATGTCTTCAGGACCGGCCAAGTTGATCCCGGAGTTGGCGGCACCACCAGAGGGACCGGCGGTGTCATCCACGTCACCACCAAGTGTGCCGAAGCTTGGGCCTCTCCGCCGGCAATGCTGTTTGCTCTGGTCCTTGTGGTCGAGGGTCCGGCGGTACTGCTTGGGCCGGCAGGCGTGCCAGATGGTCCGGCTGTCTCGGGCAAGCTTCCTGGTCGGCCAGTCTGGTCTCCTGGCTGGATGTACGACCTGATGTCCTCATCATTCCCTCCCTCTTCAGTAGGTTTGTCCTCAAAACTGGTTCATCTGCATGGAAAGGGGCTAAGTCAGTAACATTGAACGTATTGGACACATTAAACTCACCTGGGAGCTCGATCTGGTAGGCATTGTTGTTGATCCTCTCGAGCACTCTGAATGGTCCATCTCCTCTGGTGCTAGCTTGGAACTCCTTAGGTTTTGGAACCTCTCCTGCCGTAGGTGTAGCCACACCCAATCGCCTGGTTGAAAGATCACCTCCTTTCTTCCCTTGTTGGCATGAGTCACGACTGTCCTCCTCTTCTCCAAGTTTTCTGCTACCTTCTGGTGTAACCTCCTTATGAACTCTGCTTTGGATGCTCCGCTGAGGTTGGTCATCTCAGCTGGTGGCAGTGGTGTTTGCTAATGTGAGAGGGTTGAAACCGTATACCACTTCAAATGGGGTCTTCAGTTGCTGAGTGCACGGCTCTTGTAGGCGAACTCAATGAATGGCAGGCACTCCACCCAAGTCTTTAGGTTCTTCCTAGTGTTGTTCTGAGAAGAGTTGATAGGGTCCTGTTGACAACTTCAGTTTGGCCATCGGTTTGAGGATGGCAAGTGGTTGAGAAGAGTAGCTGTGCCTAGCTTTCTCCAAAGGGTCCTCCAGAAATGGCTGAGGAACTTGGTGTCCCTGTCTGATACGATGGTCCTTGGCACTCCATGAAGCCGTACTATCTCCCTGAAGAACAGCTCAGCTGTTTGTAAGGCATCATTGACATTGGCACATGGAATGAAGTGTGCCATCTTGGAGAATCTGTCCACCACTACAAAGATTGCATCTTTGTGGTTGATCTTGGCAGACCTAGAACAAAGTCCATCGAGATGTCCACCCATGGATGTGTGGGTATGGGCAGTGGGAGATACAACCCGTGAGGTTGCACTCGGGACTTTGCCTTCTTGCAAGTGATGCATCTTGCACAATGAGCTTCTACTGTCCTCTTGAGGTGTGGCCAGTAGAAGTGCTCCTTGACCACTGCTAGAGTCTTGTCGACACCAAAGTGGCCCATGAGTCCTCCTCCATGAGCTTCTCGGATGATAAGCTTCCTTAGTGATCCTTGTGGTATGCACAGCCTTCTTTCTCGGAACAAGAATCCTCATGGATGTAGGATTTGCCATGACTCCCTGTGCTACACTCCTTGTAGCTCTCAGCAAGGTCAGGATCATCCTTGTATAGATCCTTGATGTGCTCGAACCCTAGGACCTTTGCCTCCATGGTTGATATCAAGGCAAACCCCCTTGATAGTGCATCGGCTACCACATTATCTTTGCCCTTCTTGTACTTGATGACATACGGGAAGGTCTCAATGAATTCCATCCACCTGGCATGTCTCCTCTGAGATTGGTTTGCCCTCTGAGGTGTTTGAGAGTCTCATGATCAGTGTGGATCACAAACTCCTTGGACAGCAAGTAGTGCTGCCAAGTCTCCAATGCTCGGGCAAGGGCATAAAGCTCCTTGTATGGGGTAAGTGAGGCACCACCTTCACCAAAGTATGCCACTGGTCTCCTCCTTGGGTTAGCACTGCTCCTATGCCTATTCCAGAGGCATCACACTCCACTTCAAACGTCTTGTTGAAGTCGGGGACTAGCACTGGTGCGTGTAAGGCTGTCCTTCAAGGCCTGGAATGCCTTCTCCTGAGCTTCTCAGCTGAATCCCACGTTCTTCTTCACTACTGCCGTCAGTGGTGAGGCAATACTGCTGAAGTTGGGCACGAATCTCCTATAGAAGCTGGCCAGTCCGTGAAGCTCCTTACTTGGCTGATGTTTCCTGGTGTTGGCCATTCTTGTATGGCTCGAATCTTCTCCTCATCAACCTGTAGGCCCTGTGAACTCACAACAAAACCTAAAAAGACAAGTTTATCAGTAAAAAAGATGCACTTCTTGAGATTGGCATAAAGCTCTTCTTGTCGAAGGGTTTTAAGTACCATCTCAAGATGTGTGAGGTGTTCCCGTAGGCACTTACTATAAACCAATATATCATCAAAGTAAACCACTACAAACTTACTGATGTACGCCCTAAGAACTTGGTTCATAAGGCGCATGAACGTGCTTGGGGCATTAGTCAAGCCAAATGGCATGACTGTCCACTCATAGAGTCCTTGCTTTGTCTTGAAAGCGGTTTTCCACTCATCACCTTCCTTCATTCTTACCTGGTGGTATCCACTTTGAGGTCTATCTTGGAGAAGATCGTGGCTCCACTCAGCTCATCTAGCATGTCATCCAGTCGTGGTATTGGATGCCTATACTTGACTGTGATGTTGTTGATGGCTCGGCAGTCCACACACATGCGCCAAGTTCCATCCTTCTTGGGCACTAGGTAGCACTGGTACAGCACATGGACTGAGGCTCTCTCGAACATATCCTTTCTCCAGGAGCTCCTTGACTTGCTTCTCAAGCTCCTTGGACTCCTCTGGACTCATCCGGTAGGCTGGCGGTTGGGCAGGGCTGCTCCGGGCACTAGATCAATCTGGTGTTCTATGCCACGTAAAGGAGGCAAGCCTGCTGGTATCTCCTCTGGAAATACATCCTGGAATTTGTTGAGGAGTGTTGCTACTTCATGAGGTAGCTCTACCTGTCCCTGTTCTATACTCAACACTTCCTTGAAAACCATTAGTAACATTAAGTCCTTGAGGCTAAAGCTCTCCGGACATGACTAGGTTGAATAAGAAAAGTTAGACTTGACAAGTTTCTTTTCCTTACTCATTTGGAGTTGTAGCTCATGTACTGGGCAGGTGTAAGAGGAGCTAGGCTGACCTTTCTCTTGTCATGCACGAAGGTGTAGAGATTGGTTCGCCATCATGCCTGGTCTCTTTGTCAAACTGCCATGGTCTTCCTAGTAGAAGATGGCCAGCTTGCATGGGCACCACGTCACACACGACTTGGTCTTTGTACTTGCCCACACTGAAGGGCACAGTGACTTGCTCATGGATCTTGAGCTCCACTTTGTCATCGAGCCATCTCAGTCTATATGCTCGAGGATGCCTTGTCTTCTCTAGACCTAGCTTATCAACCATATATGCACTAGCAACGTTAGTGCAAGAACCACCATCTATGATGAGGTTACATACCTTGCCCTTGATGGTGCAACGGCTGTGGAAGATGTTCTCCTTTGGATGGTCTCTGAAGGATCCACCATTGCATTGAGGATACGTCTAGTGACCAGCACTTCCCCCACATCAGGGTACTCAATGTCACCGTATTCTTCTTCTGGTTCACAGTCCTCTTCATCTTGGGGCTCATATTCTCCTGCCTAATCAGCATGACTCGTTGTTTGGGCACTCTTGAGATGTGTCCACGTCCCCTGCACTTGAAACAAGTTATGTCACGTGATCTTTGAGGGTTAGAAGACTTACCAGGCTCTCTGGTCACGGGTGGGTTCAGGAGGCTTGCTCTTGAACCTTGACTGGATCACGCTTTTGTCATCCACTGTCTTGGGCATGTTGCTTGGTGCCCAAAGTGTCTTAGGCTTGCTGCGGATGTCTTGGTTCTTACGTTTGATGTGCTGCTCAGCCTGGACAAACAGGTGGAACAAGTCTTTGAAGTCACTGTAGATTTGCCTTTCCACCTTGCGGCTGATTCTTTCTTGGAGTCCATCCAAGAATTGTGCCATCAATGCTTCTTCATCATCATTGAGCTCCAATCTGTTCCTTAACCTCTCGAACTCTTCATAGTACTCCTCTACTGATCTGGTACCCTGCTTAAGAGTACGAAAACGTCGCTGCAAATCCCTATGAAAGTAAGGTGGAACATACCTTTGTCGCATGAGGTCTTTCATGTCGACCCATGAGTCTACGGGCCTCATCCTCTCCTTCTGTCAGATACACCATCTCCCACCAGATGAGGGCATTGTCCGTGAGTTGTGCTACTGCCATTGAGACTCTCCTAGGTCCTGGTTGGTTGTAGTGATCAAAGATATGGTCCATTCGCTTCTCCCAATCTAGGTAAGCCTCGGGGTCTACTTTTCCTGCAAAAGTTGGAGGAGTTAGTTTAACATCAGGATGAATTACCCGGTTATAGGTGTGTTCATCTCCATCCTCATGACGTCTAGGAGGCAATCTTGGTCTCTGGTGAAGACCATATGGCTCAAAGCCATCATCTTCTGCCTCTGGTTGCCGTGGAGGTCCTCTCGGCCTATGGTGATAGTTATGAGGTTGCGTGTCCTCATCTCCATCTGGCTGGGGTTCCTCCTGTTCGTGCCGTGTCCTAAGGTACTCAGGACCCTCAGGACGATCTGGCTCAGCTCTCACGTGCCTTATGGCCTGGAATCTTACTGGTCTCTCCACGCGCTCCAACCTCTCGCCTATGGATGCGAGTTGTGTTTGGAGTGTGGTGAACATGGCCATCATGGCTTCAGCTGCGTCTCTATTCTCTTCTCCCATGTGTGCTGGTTTAGGAGCTTTAAGCTCTGATACCAAAATGATACAAGCCTTGATTCAAGGATGTATGCGCGTGGGCTGTTTGTAGAAGATTAGGTGAGAAACTCAACCTTAGGCTTCTGGATAGGGGTTTTTGGGTTGGTATTCGATGAAGGGGTGAAGTGAACCACACGAGGTGATGAACCTCGTGATAAATCACAAACTTAGAGCTAGGAGGGCTGGTCTCAACTAGGTTCTAAGCGCACAAGTCTCTTGAGAGAAAGCTCAGAAAAAGTTCTACTTTATTAATAATCAAAAGGTTGTCCAACCAATGCTGGGAGCCTATTATGCTGACAGCTTGACCTCTAGGGTCGACTCAAATAAGAAAAAGGAAAGTTTACAAAAGTGCACAAAAGGAAAGATACAAAAGAACCTAAAAAAGGACCTATTCCTAAAATGTTCTTGACTCAAAAATGTAAAGCAACTAGATCCTACCCTGCAAAACAGAAAGAGGCATATATTCGAATGTAAACTTACCTTAACTCACCTCACGGCCAAGAAATAGAAGGTGGCCGTCCTTGTGGCATGCACGCGCCTTGCTCCTAGTCTTCGACTTGGAGTAGGGTTAAATATCTTTGGGCCCTGACCTCTCTTGCCACTAAAGCCCAAGTCTCTGATGTTCCTTGCGTTGTTGAGAAGCCTTTGACTCTAATTTGCTCTTCTGGCCCATTGTCCTTAGCTGCTCTTCCTCTAGGAGCTTGTCGACCCATAAGCTGAATTTGTGGAAGAGTGCCTTTGATCTGCTTCTTGTCATTGCTCCTTGAGGTACCACTGGTGTAGATACTTCTTCTAGGTGCATGTCCTGGAGCTGGTAGCTCATTTGGTCCGAGTCCTCTTGTGTGGAAGTGGAAATGCGTGTGTACTCGGCTGGATCGGCTGTACCGGCTGGATTGTGCGCGGTACTGGCCGGGATGCCTTCAGGACCGCCAAGTTGATCCCGGAGTCGGAAGGGTGTCATCAGGGGACGGCTTCAGTCCCCACCTCTGCCGGAAGCAGCCTCCCCAGCTGACCTCTGGTCCTATAGGTCGAGTCCCGGTACTGCTGGTTGGCAGACCAGATGGTCCTGCTGTCTGGCAAGTTTCCTGGTCGGCCATTCTTGTATGGCTTGAATCTTCTCTTCATCAACCTGTAGGCCCTGTGAACTTACAACAAAACCTAAAAAGACAAGCTTATCAGTAAAAAAGGTGCACTTCTTGAGATTGGCATAAAGCTCTTCTTGTCGAAGGGTTTTAAGTACCATCTCAAGATGTGTGAGGTGTTCCCATAGGCACTTACTATAAACCAAAATGTCATCAAAGTAAACTACTACAACTTACTGATGTACGCCCTAAGAACTTGGTTCATAAGGCGCATGAAGGTGCTTGGGGCATTAGTCAAGCCAAATGGCATGACTGTCCACTCGTAGAGCCCTTGCTTTGTCTTGAAAGCAGTCTTCCACTCATCACCTTCCTTCATTCTTACCTGGTGGTATCCACTTTTGAGGTCTATCTTGGAGAAGACCGTGGCTCCACTCAGCTCATCTAGCATGTCATCCAGTCGTGGTATTGGATGCCTATACTTGACTGTGATGTTGTTGATGCTCAGTCCACACACATGCGCCAAGTCCCATCCTTCTTGGGCACTAGTAGCACTGGTACAGCATGGACTGGCTCTCAACATATCCTTTCTCCAGGAGCTCCTTGACTTGCTTCTCAAGCTCTTGGACTCCTGACTCATCCGGTTGGCCGGTTGGGCAGGGCTGCTCCGGGCACTAGATCAATCTGGTGTTCTATGCCACATAAAGGAGGCAAGCCTGCTGGTATCTCCTCTGGAAATACATCCTGGAATTTGTTGAGGAGAGTTGCTACTTCATGAGGTAGCTCTACCTGTCCCTGTTCTATACTCAACACTTCCTTGAAAACCATTAGTAACATTAAGTCCTTCGAGGCTAAAGCTCTCCGGACATGACTAGGTTGAATAAGAAAGTTAGACTTGACAAGTTTCTTTTCCTTACTCATTTGAAGTTGTAGCTCATGTACTTGGGCAGGTGTAAGAGGAGCTAGGCTGACCTTTCTCTTGTCATGCATGAAGGTGTATAGATTGGTTCTACCATCATGCCTGGTCTCTTTGTCAAACTGCCATGGTCTTCCTAGTAGAAGATGGCCAGCTTGCATGGGCACCACGTCGCACACGACTTGGTCTTGATACTTGCCCACACTGAATGGCACAGTGACTTGCTCATGAATCTTGAGCTCCACTTTGTCATCCAGCCATCTCAGTCTATATGGTCAAGGATGCCGTGTCCTCTCTAGACCTAGCTTATCAACCATATACGCACTAGCAACGTTAGTGCAAGAACCACCATCTATGATGAGGTTACATACCTTTCCTTGATGGTGCAACGGCTGTGGAAGATGTTCTCCCTTTGGATGGTCTCTGAAGGATCCACCATTGCACTGAGGATACGTCTAGTGACCAGCACTTCCCCCACATCAGGGTACTCAATGTCACCATATTCTCCTTCTGGTCCATATTCCTCTTCATCTTGGGTCTCATATTCTCCTGCCTCAGTAATCAGCATGACTCGTTGTTTGGGCACTCCTTGAGATGTGTCCACGTCCCCTGCACTTGAAACAAGTTATGTCACGTGATCTTTGAGGGTTAGAAGACTTACCAGGCTCTCTCTGGTCACGGGTGGGTTCAGGAGGCTTGCTCTTGAACCTTGACTCGATCTCGCTTTTGCCTTTGTCCACTCAGGCATGTTGCTTGGTGCCCAAGGTGTCTTAGGCTTGCTGGATGTCTTGGTTCTTTTGATGTGCTGTTCAGCTTGCACAGATAGGTGGAACAAGTCTTTGAAGTCGTTGTAGATTTGCATTTCCACCTTGCAGCTGATCCTTTCTTTGAGTCCATCCAAGAATTGTGCCATCAATGCTTCTTCATCATCATTGAGCTCCAATCTGTTCCTTAACCTCTCGAACTCTTCATAGTACTCCTCTACTGATCTGGTACCCTGCTTAAGAGTACGAAAACGTCGTCGCAAATCCCTATGAAAGTAAGGTGGAACATACCTTTGTCGCATGAGGTCTTTCATGTCGACCCATGAGTCTACGGGTCTCATTCTCTTCCTCCTTCTGTCAGATACCTCCCGATCCCACCAGATGAGGGCATTGTCCGTGAGTTGTGCTACTGCCATTGAGACTCTCCTAGGTCCTGGTTGGTTGTAGTGATCAAAGATATGATCCATTCCCTTCTCCCAATCTAGGTAAGCCTCGGGGTCTACTTTTCCTGCAAAAGTTGGAGGAGTTAGTTTAACATCAGGATGAATTACCCGGTTATAGGTGTGTTCATCTCCATCCTCATGACGTCTAGGAGGCATTCTTGGTCTCTGGTGAAGACCATATGGCTCAAAGCCATCATCTTCTTCTGGTTGCCGTGGAGGTCCTCTCGCCTATGGTGATAGTTATGAGGTTGCGTGTCCTCATCTCCATCTGGCTGGGGTTCCTCCTGTTCATGCCGTGTCCTAAGGTACTCAGGACCTCAGGACGGTCTTGCTCAGCTCTCACGTGCCTTATGGCTTGGAATCTTACTGGTCTCTCCACGCCCTCCAACCTCTCGCCTATGGATGCGAGTTGTGTTTGGAGTGTGGTGAACATGGCCATCATGGCTTCAGCTGCGTCTCTATTCTCTTCTCCCATGTGTGCTACAAAGAAAGAAGACAATTAGGGTGCTCCTAAATTATTAGGAGAGTTTCTTTTTATATGTGGTTTGAAAAATGCAAAAAGGAAAAATTCTAAAGAAAGGAAATTCGAAAAAAGGAAACTTCCTAGACAACTTGTGCTAGCTGTCCAATTCGAATTCTTTTAGTATCTTTTCTATTTTCTTTTTCTTTTCTTTTTAATTAGACTTAAAATAAAGGAAATATGACTTAAACAAAAGGAAAACGTGTATGCAATGCAAAAAGTGAATCTAAACCCTAGTGATACACGAGAGGCTAGATGCACTGGTTTGAGTTTGATTGATTTTTCTTGAATGCGACTTAAACTAATGCAAGAACTAGAAATAAGACAAGCAAAAGGATAGAAACAACCTGGTTTAGGAGCTTTAAGCTCTGATACCAAAATGATACAAGCCTTGATTCAAGGATGTATGCGTGGGCTGTTTGTAGAAGATTAGGTGAGAAACTCAACCTTAGGCTTCTGGATAGGGGTTTTCTGGTTGGTAAACGATGGAAGGGTGAAGTGAACCACACGAGGGGTGATGAACCTCGTGATAAATCACAAACTTAGAGCTAGGAGGGCTGGTCTCAACTAGGTTCTAAGCGCACAAGTCTCTTCTTGAGAGAAAGCTCAGAGGAAAAAGTTCTACTTTATTAATAATCAAGAAGGTTGTCGAACTACAATGCTGGAAGGAGCCTTATTAATATGCTCGACAGCTTGACCTTCTAGGGTCGACTCAAATAAGAAAAAGGAAAGTTTACAAAAGTGCACAAAAGGAAAAAATACAAAAGTGTATAACCTAAAAAGGACCTATTCCTAAAATGTTCTTGACTCAAAATGTAAAGCAACTAGATCCTACCCTGCAAAACAGAAAGAGGCATATATTCGAATGTAAACTTACCTTAACTCACCTCACGGCCAAGAAATGGAAGGTGGTCCCTTGTGGCATGCACGCTTTGCTCCTAGTCTTCGACTTGGAGTAGGGTTAAATATCTTTGGGCCCTGACCTCTCTTGCCACTAAATCCCAAGTCTCTGATGTCCCTTGTGTTGTTGAGAAGACTTTGGACTCTAATTTGCTCTTCTGGCCCATTGTCCTTAGCTGCTCTTCCTCTAGAAGCTTGTCACCCATAAGCTGAATTTGTGGAAGAGTGCCCTTGATCTGCTTCTTGTCATTGCTCCTGGAGGTACCACTGGTGTAGATACTTCCTCTAAGTGCATGTCCTGGAGCTGGTAGCTCATTTGGTCCGAGTCCTCTTGTGTAGAAGTGGAAGTGTGCGCGTACTCGGCTGGATGGCCTGTACCGGCTGAATTGTGCGCGGTACTGGCCGGAATGACTTCAGGACCGGCCAAGTTGATCCCGGAGTCGGCGGTGTCATCAGGGGTACCGGCGGTGTCATTCACGTCCCCACCAAGTGTGCCGGAAGCTTGGGCCTCTCCGCTGGCGATGTTGGCCGGTCTGGTCCTATAGGTCGAGGGTCCGGCGGTACTGTCTGGTCCGCAGGCGCGCCAGATGGTCCTGCTGTCTCGGGCAAGCTTCCTGGTTGGCCAGTCTGGTCACCTGGCTGGATGTACGACCTGATGTCCTCATCAAAAGGGCAGGGTCGTAGTCAACGCGAGCTGATGACTCGCGCTTACTAGGAATTCCTCGTTGAAGACCAACAATTGCAATGATCTATCCCCATCACGATGAAATTTCAAAGATTACCCGGGCCTGTCGGGCAAGGTGTGAACTCGTTGAATACATCAATGTAGCGCGCGTGCGGCCCAGAACATCTAAGGGCATCACAGACCTGTTATTGCCTCAAACTTGCTTGGCCTAAACGGCCATAGTCCCTTGATGAGGTCATCGGCACAACCCCCGGCCAACTGCCCAGCCCGGCCGGCCCAAGGAACACAAAGGCGGCCAAATACGCGCAAAAGGATACATGGGTGTATCTTCATGAATCCAAGCTTAACCAAGAAGAGGCCAGCCAAGACCAAACCTGGCCTATAATCCTGACTCACAGAGGACACGCGGCGACATGCAGCTCACCCAAAACAAGGCCAGATCAAGTCATGCACCATACATCAAATTGGAGTTTTCGAAACTTACCATATTTGGAACTTTCCTTATATGAAAGTCTCCAAACGTTTCTTTGGAGACCAGGAGACTTTTTGGTACTTCTAGGAGCTCCCTTAAGCACTTCTAGAAGCTCAAACATGCCTTGGACCAGACGGGTCCATCCGTGCCTTCAAATGAACCGATTGGAGCCGTTTATGGCAAGTGAGATGGCCAACTGGTTTAATCACTTGCAAACAAAAACATGGCGTCCAGGAGATATTATTAAGGCCCTAAGGAAGCCCAAAATAAACCGACCATGCACCAGCAACCAGAGGATCAGGCGAATCTCTTTCCTCCAAGACTTGCCATATATGGACCGAAGTGCACTTAATGTGTTCAGATTACAATATCTCTATTCCTTGCAACTTGGGCACGTATTGAAGACTTTCCAAAGCATCCAGGATGTACCTAGACACCTTACATTCGCCCCAAAGCTCTCAAGATTCAAGCATATACACTTTCCTTGTTGGCCAAACTAGACATTAATGGCCAACAACCATATATTTTAAATATATGATTTCCTTTTCTCTTTTTTAGGTTTAGGACCATTGCTAAGAGCACTATATAAGCTCAGCACGACCTCATTGTAAAGATAGACCACCATTGAAATAAAATTTGAATACAAAGTATTTTTTTCAAAGCCTTGTCTTTGAACTTGTTCTTATTCTTTAGAAACTAAGTGTGTGATTCACTTCCTTTCTATTGAAGCCACGACCAGGTTAGTTTGAGAGATTCAAACTCCCTTGGTTCACCTTTGATTGTGTGATTCGATCAAAACCCCCTCCTTTTAGTTCCCTTTCCCGCTTAAGCCAAGAGAGATTCTAGGGCTTCTGAGTCACGGCTGTACTGCTTGTGAGTCACGGCTGTACTGCTTGTGAGAGTGATATACAATCTTACATCATTTGGTATCAGAGCTAAAAGCTCCTATCCCAGGTTGTGTTCATCCAACCTTTATCTTTTATCTTTTATGGTTTTATTTTGCATTTTGTTATTTACATCTTATTGAAAACAAAAAAAACAAATATTTGTTCTTATTCTTCATTTGCATTGTTTCTTGTTGATTCTTGTTGATTGTTTTTGTCTCCTCTCATTTAATCTAAAACCAAATCAAAAATTTGCATTTCATGTTTGCTTAATTTCGTCCAATTAAGAGAAAATAAAACCCAAAAATATAAACATCACTTCATTTTGTTATTTTCCAGTTTAGTTGCTAGTTAAGTTTTTTTTTTAAAAAAAAAGAAGAAAACTTTTATATAATATTCTTATTATTTTTCGTCCTAATTTAATACCAAAAAAATATTGTCTTTTAATTTTTTTTTAAGTTAGTTGCCAAAAGTGACAAAAAACCATAAAAATATTTTCTTGTGTTGATTTCTTTTTGATACTACTTGTGTGTTAATACCAAATATTCACTCAAGTCTAGTTTCCTTATTTGTGTATTTCGACTTAAATCTATCTTCTTCCTTGTGCAAGGTACAAATTTAAAATATGGAGTATTATGAGGAAGAAAGTCCTTACCAATTCTTTGAAGAAAATTATTGTGATGAATGGCACCAACACTTGTCCGATGTAGATGATTCCTATGGATATGAGACATGGCATGAAGACTATTCAGAATATGATTTTGACAATGAAACAGGAGTTGAAGATCTCGAGCCAGAGCCACCAGACTACTATTCCACTGATAGAAGCTGGCCAAAGACAATCACACCTTGCCATTTCGTTGTGTCAAGCCAAGTGCCAACCTACACCACTCCAACTAGATCAAGGAATCGGACTAGTAAGGGTATATATTTACAATTCCAAATCTCTAACCTTTTCAGGGTATAACAAGGACCCAGATGAATACCTCCTATGGGAAACCAACATGAAACAATGGCTGCGCTCAAACAACATCCCCAAAGAAGAGAAGCTCTCATATGCTGTTGATATGCTCGTTGGAGATGCCTACAATTGGTGGTTGAAGGAAAATGCACGGACCTTCTACAACAAACCAGTCCTTGATTGGGGAGACCTTAAGGCACAAATGTATAGGGAGTTTGTGAAGAAGTACCAAACACGCAGAAACATCACCACACAACTTATGCACCCAACAACATCAAGGAGTGAGATGTCTACACCAAACATGCAGCCTTTTCATAAGCCCAAGCTTTCCTACTGCTCTGAGCATAACAACGTGTTTTCAAACACCTTAGAAGGACAAAAGGTAGCTAAGCCGATGGTCAAACAAAAAATTGACTAGCAAGTTCAAAAGCCTCAATCCATAGCACACATGAAACCATCTAAGCCATTGCTTGGAATACACGTCAAGGAAACGCCAGGTAAGTCCTCTAACAATGTGAAAACAGATGAAATTATATGCTATAGATGTCAAAAAAGAGGACACTTTGCTAACACATGCCCAACTAGACAACTAATAACAAGCTACCAAGTAGAACTCGAAAATATGAAGCCTAAAAGTGTTAAGGCAATAAAGGAGCTTCAATTTGAAATTTCCAGTACTAGCATAATGCACTTGTCTTTGCCAAAAGTTGTTGAAACAGGTCTAACAAAGCAACGATTCAACAAAGATCAAGAAGACCCACCTCCTACATTAAACCGATGTTCGGAATCAAGAGGAGACCATGGAGAACCCAACACCTTGGAGGCAAAGCAAAGCTACCAGCTGCAATGGAAAGGAGTAATTTCTTCCTTTCTTATCAGGGAGCAACCGCCAGATGCACTATGGCCACATCCGAACCATATAAGGGCCATAAACCGAGGTAATGCCCTAAGCCCACAAGTAAATCATGGTATTAACTTGCCTTCTCTATGTGCAGACCAAAATGTTTTGAGGGCAAAACATTTCGAAGGGGGAGGGTATGATGAGGTCATCGGCACAACCCCCGGCCAACTGCCCGGCCCGGCCGGCCCAAGGAACACAAAGGCGGCCAAATACGCGCAAAAGGATACATGGGTGTATCTTCATGAATCCAAACTTAACCAAGAAGCGGCCAGCCAAGAAAAAACCTGGCCTATAATCCTGACTCAAACAGGACACGCGGCGACATGCAGCTCACCCAAAACAAGGCCAGATCAAGTCATGCACCATACATCAAATTGGAGATTTCAAAACTTACCATATTTGGAACTTTCCTTGTATGAAAGTCTCCAAACATTTCTTTGGAGACCAGGAGACTTTTTGGTACTTCTAGGAGCTCCCTTAAGCACTTATAGAAGCTCAAACACGCCTTGGACCAGACAGGTCCATCCGTGCCTTCAAATGAACCGATTGCAGCCGTTTATGGCAAGTGAGATGGCCAACTGGTTTAATCACTTGCAAACAAAAACATGGCGTCCAGGAGATATTATTAAGGCCCTAAGGAAGCCCAAAATAAACCTACCATGCACCAGCCACCAGAGGATCAGGCGAATCCCTATCCTCCAAGACTTGCCATATATGGACCCAAGTGCACTTAATGTGTTCAGATTGCAATATCTCTATTCCTTGCAACTTGGGCACGTATTGAAGACTTTCCAAAGCATCCAGGATGTACCTAGACACCTTACATTCGCCCCAAAGCTCTCAAGATTCAAGCATATACACTTTCCTTGTTGGCCAAACTAGACATTAATGGCCAACAGCCATATATTTTAAATGTATGATTTCCTTTTCTCCTTTTGAGGTTTAGGACCATTGCTAGGATCACTATATAAGCTCAGCACGACCTCATTGTAAAGATAGACCACCATTGAAATAAAAGTTGAATACAAAGTATTTTCTTCAAAGCCTTGTCTTTGAACTTGTTCTTATTCTTTAG
The DNA here is from genome assembly GCA_018901935.1 of Pugionium cornutum. NCBI lineage: Eukaryota > Viridiplantae > Streptophyta > Magnoliopsida > Brassicales > Brassicaceae > Pugionium > Pugionium cornutum. Next base: position 6,127,609 of record CM032165.1, on the reverse strand, counting down.
AAACTAAGTGTGTGATTCACTTCCTTTCTATTGAAGCCACGACCAGGTTAGTTTGAGAGATTCAAACTCCCTTGGTTCACGTTTGATTGTGTGATTCGATCAAAACACCATCCTTTTAGTTCCCTTGCCCGCTTAAGCCAAGAGAGATTCTAGGCCTTCGGAGTCACGGCCGTACCGCTTGTAAGATTGATACTCAATCTTACATCACTGTCTGACACGATGGTCCTTGGCACTCTATGAAGCCGTACTATCTCCCTGGAAAACTGCTCTGCTGTTTGCGTGGCATCATTGACATTGGCACACGGGATGAAGTGTGCCATCTTGGAGAATCTGTCCACCACTACAAAGATCGCATCCTTGTGGTTGATCTTGGGCAGACCTAGAACGAAGTCCATTGGGATGTCCACCCAGGGATGTGTAGGTATGGGCAGTGGGAGATACAACCCGTGAGGGTGCACTCGGGACTTCGCCTTTTTGCAAGTGATGCACCTTGCACAATGGGCTTATACTGACCTTTTGATATGTGGCCAGTAGAAGTGCTCCTTGACCACTGCTAGAGTCTTGTCGACACCAAAGTGGCCCATGAGTCCTCCTCCATGAGCTTCTCGGATGATAAGCTCCCTTAATGATCCTTGTGGTATGCACAACCTTCTTTCTCGGAACAAGAACCCCTCATGGATGTAGAACTTGCCATGACTCCCTGTGCCACACTCCTTGTAGCTCTCAGCAAGGTCAGGAACATCTTTGTATAGGTCCTTGATGTGCTCGAATCCTAGGACCTTTGCCTCCATGGTTGATATCAAGGCAAACCTCCTTGATAGTGCATCGGCTACCACATTGTCTTTGCCCTTCTTGTACTTGATGACGTATGGGAAGGTCTCTATGAACTCCATCCACCTGACATGTCTCCTCTTGAGATTGGTTTTCCCTCTGAGGTGTTTGAGAGTCTCATGATCAGTGAGGATCACAAACTCCTTGGACAGCAAGTAATGCTGCCAAGTCTCCAATGCTCGGACAAGGGCATAAAGCTCCTTGTCATAAGTGGGGTAGTTCAGTGAGGCACCACCTAGCTTCTCACTGAAGTATGCCACTGGTCTCCCTCCTTGGGTTAGCACTGCTCCTATGCCTATTCCAGAGGCATCACACTCCACTTCAAACGTCTTGTTGAAGTCGGGAAGGACTAGCACTGGTGCGTGTGTAAGGTTGTCCTTCAAGGCCTGGAATGCCTTCTCCTGAGCTTCTTCCCAGCTGAATCCCACGTTCTTCTTCACTTCTGCCGTCAGTGGTGAGGCAATACTGCTGAAGTTGGGCACGAATCTCCTATAGAAGCTGGCCAGTCTGTGGAAGCTCCTTACTTGGCTAATGTTGCCTGGTGTTGGCCATTCTTGTATGGCTCGAATCTTCTATTCATCAACCTGTAGGCCCTGTGAACTTACAACAAAACCTAAAAAGACAAGTTTATTAGTACAAAAGATGCACTTCTTGAGATTGGCATAAAGCTCTTCTTATCGAAGGGTTTTAAGTACCATCTCAAGATGTGTGAGGTGTTCCCGTAGGCACTTACTATAAACTAGTATGTCATCAAAGTAAACCACTACAAACTTACTGATGTACGCCCTAAGAACTTGGTTCATAAGGCGCATGAAGGTGCTTTGGGCATTAGTCAAGCCAAACGGCATGACTGTCCACTCGTAGAGCCCTTGCTTTGTCTTGAAAGCAGTCTTCCACTCATCACTCTCTTTCATTCTGACCTGGTGGTATCCACTCTTGAGATCTATCTCGGAGAAGACCATGGCTCAACTAAGTTCATCCAGCATGTCATCCAGCCATGGTATGGGATACCGGTACTTGACTATGATGTTGTTGATTGCTCGGCAGTTCACACACATTCACCAAGTCCCATCCTTCTTGGGGACTAGCAGCACTGGTACGGCACATGGACTGAGGCTCTCTCGAACATAGCCTTTCTCCAGGAGCTCCTTGACTTGCTTCTCAAGTTCTTTGGACTCTTCTAGACTCATCCGGTAGGCTGGTCGATTGGGTAAAGCTGCTCCGGGCACGAGGTCGATCTGGTGCTCAATGCCACGTAAGGGAGGCAAGCCTGCTAGTATCTCCTCAGGGAATACATCCTGGAATCTGTTGAGGAGGGCTGCTACTTCAGGAGGTAGCTCTACCTGTTCTTTCTCTACACTCAAAAACCTCTTTGAAAACCATTAGTAACATTAAGTCTTTTGAGGCTAAAGCTCTCCGGACATGACTAGGTTGAATAAGAAAGTTAGATTTAATGAGTTTCTTTTCCCTACTCATTTGCTGTTGAAGCTCATGTACCTGGGCAGGTGTGAGAGGACCTAGGCTGACCTTTCTCTTGTTGTGCACAAATGTGTAGAGATTGGTTCGGCCATCATGCCGTGTCTCCTTTTCAAACTGCCATGGCCTTACTAGTAGAAGATGGCGATCTTGCATAGGTACTACATCACAGACTACCTGGTCCTGGTATCTGCCCACAATGAATGACACGGTTACTTGCTCATGGATCTTGAGCTCCACCTTGTCATCGAGCCATCTCATTCGATATGGTCGGGGGTGCCTTGTCTTCTCTAGACCTAGCTTATCAACCCTATACGCACTAGCCACATTAGTGCAAGAACCACCATCTATGATGAGATTACATACCTTACGCTTAATGGTGCATTGGCTGTGGAAGATGTTCTCCCTTTGAATGGTCTCTGAGGGGTCTACAATTGTACTGAGAATGCGTCTAGTGACCAGCACTTCCCCCACATCAGGGTACTCAATGTCACCGTATTCTCCTTCTGGTTCATAGTCCTCTTCGTCTTGGGACTCATACTCTCCAGCCTCCGTAATCAGCATGACCCGGTTGTTTGGGCACTCCCTTGAGATGTGTCCACGACCCCTACACTTTAAACAAGTGATGTCAAGTGATCTTTGAGGGTTAGAAGACTTACTAGGCTCTCTCTGGTCACGGGTTGGTTCAGGAGGCTTGCTCTTGAACCATGATTCGATCTCTATGCTCTTGCCTTTGTCTACGGGCTTGGGAATGTTGCTTGGTGCCCAAGGCGTCTTAGGCTTGCTGCGGATGTCTTGGCTCTTATGTTTGATGTGCTGCTCAGCCTGAACAGATAGGTGGAACAAGTCTTTGAAGTCATTGTAGATTTGCCTTTCCACCTTGCGGCTGATTCTTTCTTGGAGTCCATCCAAGAATTGTGCCATCAACGCTTCTTCATCATCATTGAGCTCCAGCCTGTTCCTTAGCTTCTCGAACTCTTCATAGTACTCCTCTACTGATATGGTACCCTGCTTAAGAGTACAAAAACGTCGTTGCAAATCTCTATGAAAGTAAGGTGGAACAAACCTTTGTCGCATGAGGTTTTTCATGTCGACCCATGAGTCTACGGGTCTCATTCTTTTCCTCCTTCGGTCAGATACCTCACGATCCCACCAGATGAGGGCATTGTCCGTGAGTTTTGCTACTGCCATTGAGACTCTCCTAGGCCCTGGTTGGTTGTAATGATCGAAGATATGATACATTCTTCTCTCCCAATCTAGGTAAGCTTCAGGGTCTACTTTTCCTGCAAAACTTGGAGGAGTTAGCTTAACATCAGGATGAGTTACCCGGTTGTAGGCGTGTTCATCTCCATCCTCATGATGTCTAGGAGGCCTCCTTGGTCTCTGGTGAAGACCATATGGCTCGAAGCCATCATCTTCTGCCTCTGGTTGCCGTGAAGGTCCTCTCGGCCTAGGGTGATAGTCATGAGGTTGCACGTCCTCATCTCCTTCTGGCTGGGGTTCCTCCTGTTTGTGCCGTGTCCTAAGGTGCTCAGGACCCTCAGCACGGCCTTGCTCAGCCCTCACGTGCCTTATAGCCTGGAATCTCACCGGCCTCTCCACGCGCTCCAACCTCTTGCCTATTGATGCGAGTTGCGTTTGGAGTATGGTGAACATGGCCATCATGGCCTCGGTTGCATCTCTATTTTCTTCTCCTATTGTGTACTACAAGGAAGAAAACAAGTTATCCTGCTCCTAGAATCGATTAGGAGGATGGTTATATAGAGAATTCGAAAAATATGCAAAAAGGAAAATCTGAGAAAAGGAAAGATTTGAAAAAATGGAAGATTTGAAAAATGGAAACTTTCTTGACAACTTGTGCTAGCTGTCCAATTCGAATTCTTTTGGTATTTTTCCTATTTTCTTTTTCTTTTCTTTTTAATTTAACTTAAAAATTATAGAAATATGATTTAAACAAAAAGGAAAATGTGAATGGAAATACAAAAGTGAATCTAAACCCTAGTGATACACGTAGGAGCTAGATGCACTCGGTTTGGAGTTTGATGTTATTTTCTTTATTTTTCTTGAATGAAACTTAAACTAATGCAAGAACTAGAAACAAAACAAGCTAAAGGATAGAAACAACCTGGTTAAGGAGCTTTAAGCTCTGATACCAAAATGATACAAGCCTCGATTCAAGGCATATATGCGCGTGGGCTGTTTGGAGAAGGTTAGGTGGGAAACTCGACCTTAGACTTCTTGGATAGGGGTTATTGGGTTGGTATTCGATGGAGGGGTGAAGTGAACCACATGAGGGGTGATGAACCTCGTGATAAATCACAAACTTAGAGCTAGGAGGGCTGGTCTCAACTAGGTTCTAAGCGCACAAGATTCTTAGAGAGAAAACTTTTTGGAAGAAAGTTCTACTTTATTAATATTAAAAAGGTTGTCAAACTACAATGCTGGAAGGAGCCTTATTAATATGCTCGACAGCTTGACCTTCTAGGGTCGACTCAAAGAAAGAAAAGGAAAGATTACAAAAGTGCACAAATGGAAAATGTACAAAAGTGCATAACCGAAAAAGGACCTATTCCTAAAATGTCTTTGACTCAAAAATGTAGACAATCTAGATCCTACCCTGCAAAAACAGAAAGAGGCATATATTCGAATTGAAACTTACCTTACTTACCTCACGGCCAAGAAATGGAAGGTGGCCGTCCTTGTGGCATGCACGCGCCTTGCTCCTAGTCTTCAACTTGGAGTAGGGTTAGGAATCTTTGGGCTCTGACCTCTCTTGCCACTAAAGCCCAAGTCTCTGAAGTCCCTTGCATTGTTGAGAAGCCTTTGGACTCTTCTTTGCACTTCTGGCCCATTGTCCTTAGTCGATCTTCCTCTTGGAGTTTGTCGACCCATAAGCTGAACTTGTGGAAGAGTGCTCTTGATCTGCTCCTTGTCATTGCTCCTGGTGGCACTACTGGTGTAGAGACTTCCTCTAGATGCATGTCCTGAAGCTGGTAGCTTATCTGGTCCGAGTCTCCTTGTGTAGAAGTTGAAATACTCGTGTACTTGGCTGGATCGGCTGTACCGGCTGGACTGTGCGAGGTACTGGCCGGAATGCCTTCAGGACCGGCCAAGTTGATCCCAGAGTCGGCGGCGTCACCAAGGGGACCGGCGGTGTCATCCACGTCGCCACCAATTGTGCCAGAGGCTTGGGCCTCTCTGCCGGCAATGCTGATCGGTCCGGTCCTGTTGGTCGAGGGTCCGGCGGTACCGCTTGGGCCGGCAGACATGCCAAATGGCCCAGCTGTCTCGGGCAAGCTTCCTGGTCGGCCAGTCTGATCTCCTGGCTGGACATACGACCTGATGTCCTCATCACGCGTGCATGCCACAAGGTCGGCCACCTTCCATTTCTTGGCCTAAAGGTAGGAACGGTAAGTTTACAGTTATATACTTGCCTTTTCTGTTTTGCAGGATAGGAATTAGTAGTTTTACATTTTTGAGTCAAGAACAATTTAGGTAGTTGTACTTTTTCGGTTATTTCCTTTTTGTAATTTTTCTTGTGCAGTTTTGTAACTTTTCCATTTTTATTTTGAGTCGACCCTAGAAGGTCAAGGCTGCCGAGCATATTAATAAGGCTCCTTTAGCATTGTAGTTCGACAACTTTTTTATATTAATAAAGATAAAACTTTTTCCTAAGAGTTTTTCTCCTAAAGCTCTTGCGCTTAGAACACTAGTCGAGACCAGCCCTCCTAGCTTCTAAGTTGTGATTTATCCCGAGGTTCATCACCCCTCGTGTGGTTCATTACACCTCTCCATCCAATACCCACCAGAAAATTCCCATCCAGTAGCCTAGGGCCGAGTTTCTTGCCTAATATTCTCCAACCAATCTGCGAGTTTTACGGCCTTGATTCAAGGCTTGTATCATTTTGGTATCAGAGCTTAAGCTCCTAAAACCAGGTTGTTTCTATCCTTTACTTTAGTCTTAATTCTAATTCGTGCATTAGTTTAAGTTTCCTTAAAAAAATAAAAAATAACATCTAGAATTCAAACCGAGTGCATCTAGCTCCTAAGTGCATCACTAGGGTCTAGAATCATTTTTTCCATTGCAACTTCGTTTCCCTTTTGTTAAAAGCATATTTTTCATTCTTGATTAAGTTAAATCAAAAGAAAAAAAAAAGAAAGAAAACAAAATGAAGAAAATTCGACCAAAAGGAAATCTAGGAGATTTGCATTAATTACTAGGATTTGCAACATTAATTGTAGAATCTTTACTTTTTTCAAATTATCCTTTTTCTATTGCATCTTCTCTACTATAAAAGAAAACTCTTCTAAAGAATTCTTAGGAGCAAACTAACTTGTTTTTCTTCTTGTAGCACACGATGGCTGAAGGAAACCAAGATGCAAACGAGGCCATGATAGCCATATTCACCACCCTCCAAACACAACTCGCATCAATCAGCGAGAGGCTGGAGCGAGTGGGGAGGCCGGTGAGATTCCAGGCCATAAGGCACGTGAGGGCTGACCAAGACCCTGCTGAAGGTCCTGATCACCCTAGGACACGGCCAGAACAAGAGTAGCCCCAGCCGGATGGAGATGAGGACGCAAAGCCTCACGGCTATCACCCTAGGCCGAGAGGACCTCCACAGCAACCAGAAGAAGAGAGCAATGGCTACGAGCCCTATGGTCATCACCAGAGACCGAGGATGCCCCCTAGACATCATGAGGATGGAGATGACTACGCCTACAATCGGGTAAACAATCATGATGTTAAGTTAACACCTCCTAGTTTTGCAGGAAAAGTAGACCCCGAGGCCAATCTAGATTGGGAGAGGAGGATGGATCACATCTTCGATCATTACAACCAACCAGACCCAAGGAGAGTCTCCATGGCAGTAGTAAAACTCACGGATAATGCCCTCATCTGGTGGGATCATGAGGCTTTTTACCGAAGGAGGAGGAGATTGAGACCCGTAGACTCATTGGGTCGACATGAAAGATCTCATGAGGCAAAGGTTTGTTCCACCTTATTTCCATAGAGATTTGCAACGACGTTTTCGTACTCTTAAGCAGGGCACCAGATCAGTAGAGAAGTACTACGAGGAGTTTGAAAAGCTAAGGAACAGGCTGGAGCTCAATGATGATGAGGAGGCCTTGATGGCTCAATTCTTGGATGGATTGCAAGAGAGGATCAGCCGGAAAGTGGAGAGGCAAATCTACAATGATTTCAAAGACTTGTTCCACCTCTCTGTTCAAGCTGAGCAGCACATCAGACGTAAGAGCCAAGACCTACACAGCAAGCCTAAAACACCTTTGATGAGGACATCAGGTCGTACATCCAGCCAGGAGACCAGACTGGCCGACCAGGAAGCTTGCCCGAGACAGCAGGACCATCTGGCGCGCCTGCCGGACCAGACAGTACCGCCGGACCTTCGACCTATAGGACCAGACCGGTCAACATCGCCGGCGGAGAGGCCCAAGCTTCCGGCACACTTGGTGGGGACGTGAATGACACCGCCGGTCCCCCTGATGACACCGCCGACTCCGGGATCAACTTGGCCGGTCCTGAAGTCATTCCGGCCAGTACCGCGCACAACCCAGCCGGTACAGGCCATCCAGCCGAGTACACGCACACTTCCACTTCTACACAAGAGGACTCGGACCAAATGAGCTACCAGCTCCAGGACATGCACTTAGAGGAAGTATCTACACCAGTGGTACCTCCAGGAGCAATGACAAGAAGCAGATCAAGAGCACTCTTCAACAAATTCAGCTTATGGGTCGACAAGCTTCTAGAGGAAGAGCAGCTAAGGAAAATGGGCCAGAAGAGCAAATTAGAGTCCAAAGGCTTCTCAACAACACAAGGAACATCAGAGACGTGGGCTTTAGTGGCAAGAGAGGTCAAGGCCTAAAGATATTTAACCCTACTCCAAGTCGAAGACTAGGAGCAAGGCGCGTGCATGCCACAAGGGCGGCCACCTTCCATTTCTTGGCCATGAGGTGAGTTAAGGTAAGTTTACATTCGAATATATGCCTCTTTCTGTTTTGCAGGGTAGGATCTAGTTGCTTTACATTTTGAGTCAAGAACATTTTAGGAATAGGTCCTTTTTCGGTTATGCACTTTTGTATCTTTTCCTTTGTGCTCTTTTGTAAACTTTCCTTTTTCTTTATTTGTGTCGACCCTAGAAGGTCAAGCTGTCGAGCATATTAATAAGGCTCCTTCCAGCATTGTAGTTCGACAACCTTTTTGATTTTAATAAAGTAGAACTTTTTCCAACAAGTTTTCTCTCTAAGAATCTTGTGCGCTTAGAACCTAGTTGAGACCAGTCCTCCTAGCTCTAAGTTTGTGATTTATCACGAGGTTCATCACCCCTCGTGTGGTTCACTTCACCCCTCCATCGTTTACCAACCAGAAAACCCCTATCCAGAAGCCTAAGGTTGAGTTTCTCACCTAATCTTCTACAAACAGCCCACGCGCATACATCCTTGAATCAAGGCTTGTATCATTTTGGTATCAGAGCTTAAAGCTCCTAAACCAGGTTGTTTCTATCCTTTTGCTTGTTTTTTTTGTGTTCTTGCATTAGTTTAAGTCACATTCAAGAAAAATCAAAAAAATAACCTCAAACTCCAAACCGAGTGCATCTAGCCTCCTACGTGTATCACTAGGGTTTAGATTCACTTTTTGCATTGCATACACGTTTTCCTTTTGTTTAAGTCATATTTCCTTTATTTTTAAGTCTAATTAAAAAGAAAAGAAAAAGAAAATAGAAAAGATACTAAAAGAATTTGAATTGGACAGCTAGCACAAGTTGTCTAGGAAGTTTCCTTTTTTTCGAATTTCCTTTCTTTAGAATTTTTCCTTTTTGCATTTTTTCAAACCACATATAAAAGAAAACTCTCCTAATAATTTAGGAGCACACTAATTTTCTTCTTTCTTTGTAGCACACATGGGAGAAGAGAATAGAGACGCAGCTGAAGCCATGATGGCCATGTTCACCACACTCCAAACACAACTCGCATCCATAGGCGAGAGGTTGGAGCGCGTGGAGAGTTCAGTAAGATTCCAGGCCATAAGGCACGTGAGAGCTGAGCCAGATCGTCCTGAGGGTCCTGAGTACCTTAGGACACGGCACGAACAGGAGGAACCCCAGCCAGATGGAGATGAGGACACGCAACCTCATAACTATCACCATAGGCCGAGGACCTCCACGGCAACCAGAGGCAGAAGATGATGGCTTTGAGCCATATGGTCTTCACCAGAGACCAAGAATGCCTCCTAGACGTCATGAGGATGGAGATGAACACACCTATAACCGGGTAATTCATCCTGATGTTAAACTAACTCCTCCAACTTTTGCAGGAAAAGTAGACCCCGAGGCTTACCTAGATTGGGAGAAGCGAATGGATCATATCTTTGATCACTACAACCAACCAGGACCTAGGAGAGTCTCAATGGCAGTAGCACAACTCACGGACAATGCCCTCATCTGGTGGGATCGTGAGGTATCTGACCGAAGGAGGAAAAGAATGAGACCCGTAGACTCATGGGTCGACATGAAAAACCTCATGCGACAAAGGTTTGTTCCACCTTACTTTCATAGAGATTTGCAACGACGTTTTTGTACTCTTAAGCAGGGTACCATATCAGTAGAGGAGTACTATGAAGAGTTCGAGAAGCTAAGGAACAGGCTGGAGCTCAATGATGATGAAGAAGCGTTGATGGCACAATTCTTGGATGGACTCCAAGAAAGAATCAGCCGCAAGGTGGAAAGGCAAATCTACAATGACTTCAAAGACTTGTTCCACCTATCTGTTCAGGCTGAGCAGCACATCAAACATAAGAGCCAAGACATCCGCAGCAAGCCTAAGACGCCTTGGGCACCAAGCAACATTCCCAAGCCCGTAGACAAAGGCAAGAGCATAGAGATCGAATCATGGTTCAAGAGCAAGCCTCCTGAACCAACCCGTGACCAGAGAGAGCCTAGTAAGTCTTCTAACCCTCAAAGATCACTTGACATCACTTGTTTAAAGTGTAGGGGTCGTGGACACATCTCAAGGGAGTGCCCAAACAACCGGGTCATGCTGATTACGGAGGCTGGAGAGTATGAGTCCCAAGACGAAGAGGACTATGAACCAGAAGGAGAATACGGTGACATTGAGTACCCTGATGTGGGGGAAGTTCTGGTCACTAGACGCATTCTCAGTGCAATGGTGGATCTCTCAGAGACGATCCAGAGGGAGAACATCTTCCACAGCCGTTGCACCATCAAGGGCAAGGTATGTAACCTCATCATAGATGGTGGTTCTTGCACTAACGTTGCTAGTGCGTATATGGTTGATAAGCTAGGTCTATAGAGGACACGGCATCCTCGACCATATAGACTGAGATGGCTTGATGACAAAGTGGAGCTCAAGATTCATGAGCAAGTCACTGTGCCATTCAGTGTGGGCAAGTACCAAGACCAGGTCGTGTGCGGCGTGGTGCCCATGCAAGCTGGCCATCTTCTGCTAGGAAGACCATGGCAGTTTGACAAAGAGACCAGGCATGATGGCAGAACCAATCTCTACACCTTCGTGCATGACAAGAGAAAGGACAGCCTAGCTCCTCTTACACCTGCCCAAGTACATGAACTACAACTCCAAATGAGTAAGGAAAAGAAACTTGTCAAGTCTAACTTTCTTATTCAACCTAGTCATGTCCGGAGAGCTTTAGCCTCGAAGGATTTAATGTTACTAATGGTTTTCAAGGAAGTTTTGAGTATAGAACAGGGACACGTAGAGCTACCTCATGAAGTAGCAACACTCCTCAACAAATTCCAGGATGTATTTCCAGAGGAGATACCAGCAGGCTTGCCTCCTCTACGTGGCATAGAACACCAGATTGATCTAGTGCCCGGAGCAGCCCTGCCCAACCGGCCAGCCTACCGGATGAGTCCAGAGGAGTCCAAAGAGCTTGAGAAGCAAGTCAAGGAGCTCCTGGAGAAGGGATATGTTCGAGAGAGCCTCAGTCCATGTGCTGTACCAGTGCTGCTAGTGCCCAAGAAGGATGGGACTTGGCGCATGTGTGTGGACTGCCGAGCCATTGACAACATCACAGTCAAGTATAGGCATCCAATACCACGACTGGATGACATGCTAGATGAGCTGAGTGGAGCCACGGTCTTCTCCAAGATAGACCTCAAAAGTGGATACCACCAGGTAAGAATGAAAGAAGGTGATGAGTGGAAGACTGCTTTCAAGACAAAGCAAGGGCTCATCGAGTGGACAGTCATGCCATTTGGCTTGACTAATGCCCCAAGCACCTTCATGCGCCTTATGAACCAAGTTCTTAGGGCGTACATCAGTAAGTTCGTAGTAGTTTACTTTGATGACATTTTGGTTTATAGTAAGTGCCTACGGGAACACCTCACACATCTTGAGATGGTACTTAAAACCCTTCGACAAGAAGAGCTTTATGCCAATCTCAAGAAGTGCACCTTTTGTACTGATAAGCTTGTCTTTTTAGGTATTGTTGTGAGTTCACAGGGCCTACAGGTTGATGCAGAGAAGATTCGAGCCATACAAGAATGGCCAACACCAGGAAACATCAGCCAAGTAAGGAGCTTCCACGGACTGGCCAGCTTCTATAGGAGATTCGTGCCCAACTTCAGCAGTATTGCCTCACCACTGACGGCAGAAGTGAAGAAGAACGTGGGATTCAGCTGGGAAGAAGCTCAGGAGAAGGCATTCCAGGCCTTGAAGGACAACCTTACACACGCACCAGTGCTAGTCCTTCCCGACTTCAACAAGACGTTTGAAGTGGAGTGTGATGCCTCTGGAATAGGCATAGGAGCAGTGCTACACCTATGGCAGGAGAGGTTCCCAAACCTAAGGAGTTCCAAGCTAGCACCAAGAGGAGATGGACCCTTCAGAGTGCTCGAGAGGATCAACAACAACGCCTACCGGATCGAGCTTCCAGGTGAGTTTAATGTGTCCAATACGTTCAATGTTACTGACTTGGCCCCTTTCCATGCAGATGATCCAGTTTTGAGGACAAAACCTACTGAAGAGGGAGGGAATGATGAGGACATCAGGTCGTACATCCAGCCAGGAGACCAGACTGGCCGACCAGGAAGCTTGCCCGAGACAGCAGGACCATCTGGCGCGCCTGCCGGACCAGACAGTACCGCCGGACCTTCGACCTATAGGACCAGACCGGTCAACATCGCCGGCGGAGAGGCCCAAGCTTCCGGCACACTTGGTGGGGACGTGGATGACACCGCCGGTTCCTCTGGTGATGCTGCCAACTCCGGGATCAACTTGGCTGGTCCTGAAGGCATCCCGGCCAGTACCGCGCACAATCCAGCCGGTACAGCCGATCCAGCCGAGTACACGCGCATTTCCACTTCTACACAAGAGGACTCGGACCAAATGAGCTACCAGCTCCAGGACATGCACTTAGAGGAAGTATCTACACCAGTGGTACCTCCAGGAGCAATGACAAGAAGCAGATCAAGAGCACTCTTCCACAAATTCAGCTTATGGGTCGACAAGCTTCTAGAGGAAGAGCAGCTAAGGACAATGGGCCAGAAGAGCAAATTAGAGTCCAAAGGCTTCTCAACAACACAAGGAACATCAGAGACGTGGGCTTTAGTGGCAAGAGAGGTCAGGGCCCAAAGATATTTAACCCTACTCCAAGTCGAAGACTAGGAGCAAGGCGCGTGCATGCCACAAGGACGGCCACCTTCCATTTCTTGGCCGTGAGGTGAGTTAAGGTAAGTTTACATTCGAATATATGCCTCTTTCAGTTTTGCAGGTAGGATCTAGTTGCTTTACATTTTTGAGTCAAGAACATTTTAGGAATAGGTCCTTTTTCGGTTATACACTTTTGTATTTTTTTCCTTTTGTGCACTTTTGTAAACTTTCCTTTTCTTATTTGAGTCGACCCTAGTAGGTCAAGCTGTCGAGCATATTAATAAGGCTCCTTCCAGCATTGTAGTTCGACAACCTTTTTGATTATTAATAAAGTAGAACTTTTTCCCTACAAGTTTTCTCTCTAAGAATCTTGTGCGCTTAGAACCTAGTTGAGACCAGCCCTCCTAGCTCTAAGTTTGTGATTTATCACGAGGTTCATCACCCCTCGTGTGGTTCACTTCACCCCTCCATCGTTTACCAACCAGAAAACCCCTATCCAGAAGCCTAAGGTTGAGTTTCTCACCTAATCTTCTACAAACAGCCCACGCGCATACATCCTTGAATCAAGGCTTGTATCAACCTTGGGCACCAAGCATTAGCACCAAGCCCGTAGTCAAGGGCAAGAGTATAGAAATTGAATCACGGTTCAAGAGAAAGCCTCCTGAGAAAACCCGTGACTAGAGAGAGCCTAGTAAGTCTTCTAATCCTCAGAGATCACGTGACATCACTTGTTTTAAGTGTAGAGGTCACGGTCACATCTCAAGGGAGTGCCCAAACAACCGAGTCATGCTGATCACCGAAGCTGGAGAGTATGAGTCTCAAGATGAAGAGGACTTTGAACCAGAAGGAGAATACAGTGACATTGAGTACCCTGATGTGGGGGAAGTGCTGGTCACTAGACGCATTCTCAGTACAATTGTAGACCCCTCAGAGACCATTCAAAGGGAGAACATCTTCCACAGCCAATGCACCATTAAGCGTAAGGTATGTAATCTCATCATAGATGGTGGTTCTTGCACTAATGTGGCTAGTGCGTATAGGGTTGATAAGCTAGGTCTAGAGAAGACAAGGCACCCCCGACCATATCGAATGAGATGGCTCGATGACAAGGTGGAGCTCAAGATCCATGAGCAAGTAACCGTGTCATTCATTGTGGGCAGATACCAGGACCAGGTAGTCTGTGATGTAGTACCTATGCAAGATCGCCATCTTCTACTAGTAAGGCCATGGCAGTTTGAAAAGGAGACACGGCATGATGGCCGAACCAATCTCTACACATTTGTGCACAACAAGAGAAAGGTCAGCCTAGGTCCTCTCACACCTGCCCAGGTACATGAGCTTCAACAGCAAATGAGTAGGGAAAAGAAACTCATTAAATCTAACTTTCTTATTCAACCTAGTCATGTCCGGAGAGCTTTAGCCTCAAAAGACTTAATGTTACTAATGGTTTTCAAAGAGGTTTTTGAGTGTAGAGAAAGAACAGGTAGAGCTACCTCCTGAAGTAGCAGCCCTCCTCAACAGATTCCAGGATGTATTCCCTGAGGAGATACTAGCAGGCTTGCCTCCCTTACGTAGCATTGAGCACCAGATCGACCTCGTGCCCGGAGCAGCTTTACCCAATCGACCAGCCTACCGGATGAGTCTAGAAGAGTCCAAAGAACTTGAGAAGCAAGTCAAGGAGCTCCTGGAGAAAGGCTATGTTCGAGAGAGCCTCAGTCCATGTGCCGTACCAGTGCTGCTAGTCCCCAAGAAGGATGGGACTTGGTGAATGTGTGTGAACTGCCGAGCAATCAACAACATCATAGTCAAGTACCGGTATCCCATACCATGGCTGGATGACATGCTGGATGAACTTAGTTGAGCCATGGTCTTCTCCGAGATAGATCTCAAGAGTGGATACCACCAGGTCAGAATGAAAGAGAGTGATGAGTGGAAGACTGCTTTCAAGACAAAGCAAGGGCTCTATGAGTGGACAGTCATGCCGTTTGGCTTGACTAATGCCCAAAGCACCTTCATGCGCCTTATGAACCAAGTTCTTAGGGCGTACATCAGTAAGTTCGTAGTGGTTTATTTTGATGATATACTAGTTTATAGTAAGTGCCTATGGGAACACCTTACACATCTTGAGATGGTACTTAAAACCTTTCGACAAGAAGAGCTTTATGCCAATCTCAAGGAGTGCACCTTTTGTACTGACAAGCTTATTTTCTTAGGCTTTGTTGTAAGTTCACAGGACTTACACGTTGATGAAGAAAAGATTCGAGCCATACAAGAGTGGCCAACACTGAGCAACATCAGCCAAGTGAAGAGCTTCCACGGTCTAGCCAGCTTCTACAGAAGATTTGTGCCCAACTTCAGCAGCATTGCCTCACCATTGACGGCAGTAGTGAAGAAGAATGTGGGATTCAGCTGGGGAGAATGATACAAGCCTTGAATCAAGGCCGTAAACGCGTGGGCTGCTTGGAGAAGATTAGGCGAGAAATTTGGCCTTAGGCTTCTGGATGGGGGTTTTCTGGTGGATATTGGATGGAGAGGTGAAGTGAACCACACGAGGGGTGATGAACCTCGTGATCAATTAAAACTTAGAAGCTAGGAGGGCTGGTCTCGACTAGGGTTCTAAGCGCACAAGTTTTTTGAGAGAAAACTCGTAGGAAAAAAGTTCTATCTTTATTAATATCAAAAAGTTGTCGAACTACAATGCTAAAGAGGCCTTATTAATATGCTCGGCAGCCTTGACCTTCTAGGGTCGACTCAAAAGAAAAATGGAAAAATTACAAAAGTGCACAAGGATAATTACAAAAAAGAAAATAACCGAAAAAGGACTACTACCTAAATTGTTCTTGACTCAAAAATGTAAAACTTCTAATTCCTACCCTGCAAAACAGAAAAGGCAAGTATATAAATGAAAACTTACCATTCTTACCTTTTGGCCAAGAAATGGAAGGTGGCCGACCTTGTGGCATGCACGCGCCTATCTCCTAGTCTTTGACTTGGAGTAGGGTTATGAATTGTTGGGCCCTAACCTCTTTTTCCACGAAAGCCCAAGTCTCTGGAGTCCTTTGCAATGTTGAGAAGCCTTTGGACTCTTCCTTGTACTCTTGGCCCAATGCTCCTTATCGATCATCTTATAGGAGCTTGTCTACCCACAAACTGAACTTGTGGAAGAGTGCCCTTGTTCTGGTCCTTATCATGGCTCCTGGTGGAACCACTGGTGTAGAGACTTCATCTAGGTTCATGCCTTGAAGGTGGTAGTGATACAAGCCTTGATTCAAGGATGTATGCGCGTGGGCTGTTTGGAGAAGTTTAGGTGAGAAACTCGACCTTAGACTTCTTGGATAGGGGTTTTTGGGTTGGTATTCGATGGAAAGGTGAAGTGAACCACACGAGGGGTGATGAACCTCGTGATAAATCACAAACTTAGAGCTAGGAGGGCTGGTCTCAACTAGATTCTAAGCGCACAAGATTCTTGAGAGAAAACTTGTTGGGGAACAAGTTCTATCTTTATTAATATCAAAAAGGTTGTCGAACTACAATGCTGGAAGGAGCCTTATTAATATGCTCGACTGCTTGACCTTCTAGGATCGACCCAAATAAGAAAACGAAAACTTACAAAAGTGCACAAAAGGAAAAGATACAAAAGTGTATAATCGAAAAAGGACCTATTCCTAAAATGTCTTTGACTCAATAAATGTAAATATTCTAGATCCTACCCTGCAAAACAGAAAGAGGCATATATTCGAATTGAAACTTACCTTATCTTACCTCATGGCCAAGAAATGGAAGGTGGCCATCCTTGTGGCATGCACGCGCCTTGCTCCTAGTCTTCGACTTGGAGTAGGGTTAAAAATCTTTGGGACCTGACCTCTCTTGCCACTAAAGCCCAAGTCTCTGATTTCCCTTGTGTTGTTGAGAAGCCATTGGACTCTTCCTTGCACTTTTGGCCCATTGTCCATAGTCGATCTTCCTCTAGGAGCTTGTCGACCCATAAGCTGAATTTGTGGAAGAGTGCCCTTGATCTGCTTCTTGTCATTGCTCCTTGAGGTACCACTAGTGTAGATACTTCCTCTAGGTGCATTTCCTGGAGCTGGTAGCTCATTTGGTCCGAGTCATCTTATGTAGAAGTGGAAATGCGCGTGTACTCGGCTGAATCGGCTGTACCGGCTGGATTGTGCGAGGTACTGGCCGGAATGTCTTCAGGACCGGCCAAGTTGATCCCGGAGTTGGCGGCATCATCAGAGGGAGCGGCGGTGTCACCCACGTCGCCACCAAGTGTGCCGGAAGCTTGGGCCTCTCCGCCGGCAACGCTGGTTGCTCTGGTCCTTGTGGTCGAGGGTCCGGCGGTACTGCTTGGGCCGGCAGGCGTGCCAGATGGCCTGGCTGTCTCGGGCAAGCTTCCTGGTCGGCCAGTCTGGTCTCCTGGTTGGATGTACGACCTGATGTCCTCATCATCCCCTCCCTCTTCAGTAGGTTTTGTCCTCAAAACTGGTTCATCTGCATGGAAAGGGGCTGAATCAGTAACATTGAACGTATTGGACACATTAAACTCACCTGGGAGCTCGATCCGGTGGGCGTTGTTGTTGATCCTCTCGAGCACTCTGAATGGTCCATCTCCTCTTGGTGCTAGCTTGGAACTCCTTAGGTTTGGGAACCTCTCATGCCGTAGGTGTAGCCACACCCAATCGCCTGGTTGAAAGAGCACCTCCTTTCTTCCCTTGTTGGCATGAGTCACGTACTGTCCGGTCCTCTTCTCCAAGTTTTCTGCTACCTTCTGGTGTAACCTCCTTATGAACTCTGCCTTGGAAGCTCCGTTGAGGTTGGTCATCTCAGCTGGTGGTAGTGGTGTTTGCTCCAATGGGGTGAGAGGGTTGAAGCCGTATACCACTTCAAATGGTGTCTTCTTGGTTGCTGAGTGCACGGCTCGGTTGTAAGCGAACTCTATGAATGGCAGGCACTCCACCCAAGTATTTAGGTTCTTCCCTAGTGTAGTTCTGAGAAGAGTTGATAGTGTCCTGTTGACAACTTCAGTTTGGCCATCGGTTTGAGGATGGCAGGTGGTAGAGAAGAGTAGCTTCGTGCCTAGCTTTCTCCAAAGGGTCCTCCAGAAATGGCTGAGGAACTTGGTGTACCTGTCTGATGAGGTCATCAGCCCAACCCCTGGCCAACTGCCCGGCCCGGCCGGCCCAAGGAACACAAAGGCGGCCAAATACGCACAAAAGGATACATGGGTGTATCTTCATGAATCCAAGCTGAACCAAGAAGCGTCCAGCCAAGATCAAACCTGGCATATAATCCTGACTTACAGTGGACACGCGGTGACATGCAGCTCACCCAAAACAAGGCCAGATCAAGTCATGCACCATACATCAAATTGGAGTTTTCGAAACTTACCATATTTGGAACTTTCCTTATATGAAAGTCTCCAAACGTTTCTTTGGCAACCAGGAGACTTTTTGGTACTTCTAGGAGTTCCCTTAAGCACTTCTAGAAGGTCAAACACGCCTTGGACCAGGCGGGTCCATCCGTGCCTTCAAATGAACCGATTGGAGCCGTTTATGGCAAGTGAGATGGCCAACTGGTTTAATCACTTGCAAACCAAAACATGGCGTCCAGGAGATATTATTAAGGCCCTAATGAAGCCCAAAATAAACCTACCATGCACCAGCCACCAGTGGATCAGGCGAATCCCTTTCCTCCAAGACTTGCCATATATGGACCGAGGTGCACTTAATGTGTTCAGATTGCAATATCTCTATTCCTTGCAACTTGGGCACGTATTGAAGACTTTCCAAAGCATCCAGGATGTACCTAGACACATTACATTCGCCCCAAAGCTCTCAAGATACAAGCATATACACTTTCCTTGTTGGCCAAACTAGACATTAATGGCCAACAGCCATATATTTTAAATGTATGATTTCCTTTTCTCCTTTTTAGGTTTAGGACCATTGCTAGGAGCACTATATAAGCTCAGCACGACCTCATTGTAAAGATAGACCACCATTGAAATAAAAGTTGAATACAAAGTATTTTCTTCAAAGCCTTGTCTTTGAACTTGTTCTTATTCTTTAGAAACTAAGTGTGTGATTCACTTCCTTTCTATTGAAGCCACGACCAGGTTAGTTTGAGAGATTCAAACTCCCTTGGTTCACGTTTGATTGTGTGATTCGATCAAAACACCATCCTTTTAGTTCCCTTGCCCGCTTAAGCCAAGAGAGATTCTAGGCCTTCGGAGTCACGGCCGTACCGCTTGTAAGATTGATACTCAATCTTACATCACTGTCTGACACGATGGTCCTTGGCACTCTATGAAGCCGTACTATCTCCCTGGAAAACTGCTCTGCTGTTTGCGTGGCATCATTGACATTGGCACACGGGATGAAGTGTGCCATCTTGGAGAATCTGTCCACCACTACAAAGATCGCATCCTTGTGGTTGATCTTGGGCAGACCTAGAACGAAGTCCATTGGGATGTCCACCCAGGGATGTGTAGGTATGGGCAGTGGGAGATACAACCCGTGAGGGTGCACTCGGGACTTCGCCTTTTTGCAAGTGATGCACCTTGCACAATGGGCTTATACTGACCTTTTGATATGTGGCCAGTAGAAGTGCTCCTTGACCACTGCTAGAGTCTTGTCGACACCAAAGTGGCCCATGAGTCCTCCTCCATGAGCTTCTCGGATGATAAGCTCCCTTAATGATCCTTGTGGTATGCACAACCTTCTTTCTCGGAACAAGAATCCCTCATGGATGTAGAACTTGCCATGACTCCCTATGCCACATTCCTTGTAGCTCTCAGCAAAGTCAGGATCATCCTTGTATAGGTCCTTGATGTGCTCGAACACTAGGACCTTTGCCTCCATGGTGGATATCAAGGCAAACCTCCTTGATAGTGAATCGGCTACCACATTATCTTTGCCCTTCTTGTACTTGATGACGTACGGGAAGGTCTCTATGAATTCCATCCACCTCGCATGTCTCCTCTTGAGATTGGTTTGCCCTCTGAGGTGTTTGAGAGTCTCATGATCAGTGTGGATCACAAACTCCTTGGACAGCAAGTAATGCTGCCAAGTCTCCAATGCTCGGACAAGGGCATAAAGCTCCTTGTCATAAGTGGGGTAGTTCAGTGAGGCACCAACTAGCTTCTCACTGAAGTATGCCACTGGTCTCCTTCCTTGGGTTAGCACTGCTCCTATGCCTATTCCAGAGGCATCACACTCCACTTCAAATGTCTTGTTGAAGTCGGGCAGGACTAGCACTGGTGCATGTGTAAGGCTGTCCTTCAAGGCCTGGAATGCCTTCTCCTGAGCTTCTCCCCAGCTGAATCCCACGTTCTTCTTCACTACTGCCGTCAATGGTGAGGCAATACTGCTGAAGTTGGGCACGAATCTCCTATAGAAGCTGGCCAGTCTGTGGAAGCTCCTTACTTGGCTAATGTTGCCTGGTGTTGGCCATTCTTGTATGGCTCGAATCTTCTATTCATCAACCTGTAGGCCCTGTGAACTTACAACAAAACCTAAAAAGACAAGTTTATTAGTACAAAAGATGCACTTCTTGAGATTGGCATAAAGCTCTTCTTATCGAAGGGTTTTAAGTACCATCTCAAGATGTGTGAGGTGTTCCCGTAGGCACTTACTATAAACTAGTATGTCATCAAAGTAAACCACTACAAACTTACTGATGTACGCCCTAAGAACTTGGTTCATAAGGCGCATGAAGGTGCTTGGGGCATTAGTCAAGCCAAATGGCATGACTGTCCACTCGTAGAGCCCTTGCTTTGTCTTGAAAGCAGTCTTCCATTCATCACCTTCTTCATCCTGACCTGGTGGTATCCACTCTTGAGGTCTATCTGAGAAGACCGTGGCTCCACTCAGCTCATCTAGCATGTCATCCAGCCGTGGTATTGGATGCCTACTTGACTGTGATGTTGATTGCTCAGTCCAGCACATTCGCCAAGTCCCATCCTTCTTGGGCACTAGTAGCACTGGTGCACATGGACTGAGGCTCTCTCGAACATATCCTTTCTCCAGGAGCTCCTTGACTTGCTTCTCAAGCTCCTTGACTCATCTGGACTCATCCGGTAGGCTGGCCGGTTGGGCAGGGCTGCTCCGGGCATTAGATCAATCTGGTGTTCTATGCCACGTAAAGGAGGCAAGCCTGCTGGTATCTCCTCTGGAAATACATCCTGGAACTTGTTGAGGAAAGTTGCTACTTCAGGAGGTAGCTCTACCTGTTCTTTTTCTACATTCAACACTTCCTTGAAAACCATTAGTAACATTGAATCCTTCGAGGCTAAAGCTCTCCAAACATGGCTTGGTTGAATAAGAAAATTAGACTTGATAAGTTTCTTTTCCTTACTCATTTGGAGTTGTAGCTCATGTACCTGGGCAGGTGTAAGAGGAGCCAAGCTGACCTTTCTTTTGTCATGGACAAAAGTGTAGAGATTGGTTCGGCCATCATGCCTGGTCTCTTTGTCAAACTGCCATGGTCTTCCTAGCAGAAGATGGCCAGCTTGCATGGGCACCACGTCGCACATGACTTGGTCTTGGTACTTGTCCACACTGAATGGCACAGTGACTTGCTCATGGATCTTGAGCTCCACTTTGTCATCCAGCCATCTCAGTCTATATGGTCGAGGATGCCTTGTCTTCTCCAGACCTAGCTTATCAACCATATATGCACTAGCAACGTTAGTGCAAGAACCACCTTCTATGATGAGGTTACATACCTTGCCCTTGATGGTGCAATGGCTGTGGAAGATGTTCTCCCTTTGGATGGTCTCTGAAGGATCCACCATTGCACTGAAGATGCGTCTAGTGACCAGCACTTCCCCCACATCAGGGTACTCAATGTCACCATACTCCTCTTCTGGTTCATAGTCCTCTTCATCTTGGGACTCATATTCTCCAGCCTCCGTAATCAACATGACCCGGTTGTTTGGGCACTCCCTTGAGATGTGTCCACGACCCCTACACTTGAAAAAAGTGATGTCACGTGATCTTTGAGGGTTAGAAGACTTACCAGGCTCTCTCTGGTCACGGGTGGGTTCAGGAGGCTTGCTCTTGAACCTTGACTCGATCTCTATGCTTTTGCCTTTGTCTACAGGCTTGGGCATGTTGCTTGGTGCCCAAGGTGTCTTAGGCTTGCTGCGGATGTCTTGGCTCTTATGCTTGATGTGCTGCTCAGCTTGCACAGATAGGTGGAACAAGTCTTTGAAGTCATTGTAGATTTGCCTTTCCACCTTGCGGCTGATCCTTTCTTGGAGTCCATCCAAGAATTGTGCCATCAATGCTTCTTCATCATCATTGAGCTCCAATCTGTTCCTTAGCTTCTCGAACTCTTCATAGTATTCTTCTACTGATCTGGTACCCTGCTTTTGCAAATCTCTATGAAAGTAAGGTGGAACAAACCTTTGTCGCATGAGGTCTTTCATGTCGACCCATGAGTCTATGGACCTCATTCTCTTCCTCCTTCTGTCAGATACCTCACGATCCCCACCAGATGAGGGCATTGTCCGTTAGTTGTGCTACTGCCATTGAGACTCTCCTAGGCCCTGGTTGGTTGTAATGGTCAAAGATATGATCCATTCTTCTCTCCCAATCTAGGTAAGCCTCGGGGTCTACTTTTCCTGCAAAACTTGGAGGAGTTAGCTTAACATCAGGATGAGTTACGCGGTTATAGGCGTGTTCATCTCCATCCTCATGATGTCTAGGAGGCATTCTTGGTCTCTGGTGAAGACCATATGGCTCAAAGCCATCATCTTCTGCCTCTGGTTGCCATGGAGGTCCTCTCGGCCTATGGTGATATTTTATGAGGTTGTGTGTCCTCATCTCCATCTGGCTGGGGTTCCTCCTGTTCGTGCCGTGTCCTAAGGTGGTCAGGACCCTCAGGACGGTCTTGCTCAGCTCTCACGTGCCTTATGGCCTGGAATGTCACCAGTCTTTCCACGCGCTCCAACCTCTCGCCTATGGATGCGAGTTGTGTTTGGAGTGTGGTGAACATGTCCAATGATGATGACATCAGGTCGTACATCCAGCCAGGAGACCAGACTCGCCGACCAGGAAGCTTGCCCGACACAGCAGGACCATCTGGCACGTCTGCCGGACCAGGCAGTACCGCCGGACCCTCGACCTATAGGACCAGACCGGTCAGCATCGCCGGCGGAGAGGCCCAAGCTTCCGGCACACTTGGTGGGGACGTGGATGACACCGCCGGTCCCTCTGGTGATGCTGCCAACTCCGGGATCAACTTGGCTGGTCCTGAAGGCATCCCGGCCAGTACCGCGCACAATCCAGCCGGTACAGCCGATCCAGCCAAGTACACGCGCATTTCCACTTCCACACAAGAGGACTCGGACCAAATGAGCTACCAGCTCCAGGAAATGCACCTAGAAGAAGTATCTACACCAGTGGTACCTCCAGGAGCAATGACAAGAAGCAGATCAAGGGCACTCTTCCACAAATTCAGCTATGCTAGAGGAAGATCAGCTAAGGACAATGGGCCAGAAGACAAGTAGAGTCCAAAGGCTTCTCAACAACACAAGGAACATCAGAGACTTGGGCTTTAGTGGCAAGAGAGGGAAAGATTTTAACCCTACTCCAAGTCGAGAGCAAGGGCAGCAGCATGCCACAAGGACGCCACCTTCCATTTCTTGGCCGTGAGGTAAGTTAAGGTAAGTTTACATTCGAATATATGCCTCATTCTGTTTTGCAGGGTAGGATCTAGTTGCTTTACATTTTTGAGTCAAGAACATTTTAGGAATAGGTCTTTTTTCGGTTATACACTTTTGTATCTTTTCCTTTTGTGCACTTTTGTAAACTTTCCTTTTCTTTGTTTGAGTCGACCCTAGAAGGTGAAGCTGTCGAGCATATTAATAAGGCTCCTTCCAGCATTGTAGTTCGACAACCTTTTTGATATTAATAAAGATAGAACTT